>CAKALU010033045.1:0-28802 GCA_916700995.1 Hozukius guyotensis
CCATACTTTTTTTTTGTTGACCACAGCATGATCATTTCATCCGACCGTGATAATCCAATTGTCATCTTTTGCCTGGCAATTAAATCTTGCAATGCATTAGGATAGTATGTTGACCCAGTTTACATGTTCGATAAATACAAAAAGTTTGTTGCTCACTGCTCTGCAGATCCCTTTCACTCCCACACATACTTCTGTCTCTGGAGAAACTCCCTGCCAGAGTCAAACTAAATGTGTTTCTGCATGCTTGTGTTTGTGTCAGTTTTCACATTGTGTGTATGTGTACTCTTGTTTGCCTGAGCTCTGCAGTCCTCTGAAGCTTACTGTGTCCTGATGCACACGTGTAGCTCACACGAAGGATCAACACACTGGAGTGTTGACGGACCCAGAACAACAATTATTCATATGGAGGGACCCTCGCAGTTTTCGTGCTGTCACACCGTGTTATCAGACTGCATGGCTAAGCAGCCAGCACTGTGGACTGAAAAGTGCTTAAAGTTTGCTCTGGCTTACAGGGATGCAGTGCCATGAGCGTGATTGGAGGGATGCTGATTTGAGGGAATTTGGTATTTGACAGAAGCATGCATCGCTGCACACAATTTGACTGTTATCTGGCCATATTATAGGAATTATCAATCGCTATAAGCACCATAGATGTGGGTCAAATAGGGAGCTATTTGTGGGTCAAATAGGGACTATGTGAAATGGAAACATGTTCTAAAAAATTGTAAAACTGCATGAAACGTTTAGTTTTGAACACAAACAAAAAGGCTTCTTTCGATTTAGGCAACAAAATTACAACTATTTTCGGTTTAGGGCAACAAAACCAGTTTAGGGAAAAACATTGCATTTTGGCTTAACATTACATTTCAAAAGTGAAAGCGAAACTTAACAATTGGGAACACAAAGACAGCTACACATTGCTGGTTTCACATGGGATGCGATCATGGTTTTCACCCAGTCTCCTGGGTGAAAACCCTGTGTTTTATGCTCCACCCCACATGGAGTTTCATGCAGTCTATACTACCGCATCTGACTTCCGCTTCTGCTCCTGTCATAATTACTACAGTCGCTAGAGGTTGCTGTGGTCTTCTTTTATACCTTCTTTCTGTGATCTACCATGTCAATAGATAATGAAACCTACTATTGGGCGTAGTAGGCCCCTATTGACCCACATCTACTGTATGGTGCTTATAGCGATCGATAATGCCTTTTAATGGCCTGACAACAGTGTAATCTGCTGGTCTATCCATCAAACCACAAGTAGTCACAGAGTTTATTGTGACTCAGATTTCATTTAGAAGATTGCAGTCTCCCACAGCACTGCCTTTTCTTAAGAAAAACTACCTAAAACGCCTAAAACCTTTGCTGCTGATGCATTGTCAGCTTTTCATAGTAAGTTCTAAGCGTATAAATGATCTTGTCAAAGCTGAAATAGGAGGCACTGTGTTGGTAACAATCACAAATGATTCAACAACTCTGGCTGCTCAGGTAGCGGTAGAGGCTGCTGGTATTTATGGAGGGAATTAAAATGGTGTGGGTCTTGGTGGTAATGTCTTCTAATACTCTTCCTCTCCTCTTTCTTTATTCTTCTCACAGATTAGACGCTGCTTGAAGCCTGGAGGACGGTTTGTCTCTGTAACCTTCGCCTACCCCTTCTTCAGGAAACGCCTCTATGCTCGGACGGAGTACAACTGGTCGATTAAGGAGTACAGTTATGGAACAGGCTTTCTATATTATGTGTATGTAATGACCAAAGGTGAAGAGCTTAGCCCAGAAGATGCAGCTCTAGAGAAAAAGCTACTCGAGGACACCAAATCCCCACCTACCACGATCGCCCAAATACCATTTGATAATGATGAAGACTTCCTGTCTAATATGGAATTTTAGGAATTCATTAACCCTAAGTCATTTACCCTGAGTAAGCTCCATACTGTGATAATGACCTCAGAAACTTCTCAACCATCACAAATATAACAGAAACCTCTTCTGTTACCCCAAGTTTCTAACTTACCGTTATGTGATTTTGTAGGAATTAGCTACTATGTATTTTTTGTTTGGGCATAGATGTTCATATAGAGATCTGTGAGGAATGATTATAGTGGATTTGTTTTATACAGGATTTAGACTATGGACCACCAGGGACACTTAATACAAATAAAATCTATGACGTTATATTTAATTGAATATATAAATTTCTGTCATGATGGGGAATAGCAGCTAAATATCCATCAAAATCCATGTGGTGAATGCGCAAAACAAAAATCCAAACAAAAGACCTAACTCACTTATGTATTAAAAAAACCTACCTGTATTATAGTGGTCGCACCAGCCAATAAACCTGGTGCTTTAAACAAAACGTCACCTACAGTACATGTATGAAAATGTATAGATGTTTGTATAGACCACCCAAACAGACCTTGGCCCTTTCCCCACCACTTACCTCTTAAGGAAAGGTAACTTCCAAAATACAGAGCACCATCAAACAATGTCAACGCAGAATAATTCTTTTGCTTGAAGTCCCCTCTTATATAGAGTCTTATAGAGCGTCCCTGTCTGGGTGATCCTAACCAAGCGGCAACCTCCGGATCTGAAAAGTGAAGCCAATACGGAAGTGCCATACAATTTGCATTCTTTCTAATGGCCAACAGGGCGCGACTCCTCTGGTTGCAAAAAGAAGTCCGATTGTATAGAAGTCTATGAGAAAATGACCCTACTTCTCACTTGATTTATTACCTCAGGAAACTAGTTTATGGTCTCAATCGCTAGTTTCAAGTCTTCAATACAGCATGATGTTCATTTAGTAAATTATGGTCCCATTTAGGGTCAAATAGACCGTAAAGCAGGGTATGCTTTAGGGCGTGGCTACCTTGTGATTGACAGGTTGCTACCACGGCGTTGTCCGGTCTGGGAGTTGTCTATGTTTTCGTCTTATATCTTTAACCTTTTCACAGTGTGTTTTCAGTTCATGAAAGTTAATTATGACCATTTTGGTCGCCTAAAAATGTCAGCGTTCGGTTGTACTTAGCTCCGATCCTCTCGTGTCACTTTTGGTAAGACGGCGACGGCCAAAATGGCCAACTCAAGGCTTCAAAATGGCAGTCCACAAACCAATGGGTGACGTTACGGTGACTACGTCCACTTCCTATATACAGTGTATGGTCAATCCCCATAGAACTCCATGTTAAAATGCCAAACTTTACAGTAGAAAAAAAACATGTTTACAGTCTGAAATAAAAAATGGTTTGTGTCTCTATAGCTAATTTCCTCGTTCATGACAACTGTACGGGGTGAATTTTTATATAAATCACCCAACACAGCCGTTAGCTGTCTGCTAGATGTCACCTCAGCTAAGTGACTGAAGTTAGCCTCTCGGCCGTGTTTGTGATGTTGGTGCCTTTTTGAGATATTTTCATGCACATAACGGACAAATAATATGGCTTGCTGTGCGGTTTTGTACGACGGGAATCCTGCTGGCCAGCGTGTGGGCGTTGTGGATGACCTCCGTTCCAACAGGATATCGGGAACTGTAATGCCTGTGAAACCTGGATAAATCCTGGAATACCCCGGACAGCGCCATTCATCTGTGACTCTTTTTCTATATACCAATCTAACTGAACAGAGGACTCTAAGAAAAAAGCAGGAGGCGAGTGCTTTATGGTGAATAACGTTAACATTGATGCACAAATTGAAGGAGCTGATGGGATTGCATTTCATTGGAGTTGTAACGTTACCTTGTATGATTTCATTTGACAAATAAATTGATTAAAGAAGTCTGTGCCGGCAACCGGGAGCAACAGTTACGGCACTGGGTCATTCCCAAGATGGCGACGGCCAGACTTGCCGGGGGCCGCCCACTTTGAGCTTAATTTTTGCTCTTTAGAAACCTATGGGTGACGTCAGGGAGACTACGTCCATATTTTATACAGTCTATGATCCCAACGTAAACATTGTTTTCTATATCTTTTATATGATTTTATTGTTTATACAGTCAGTTTGTGATTGCTGTGGAGTGATTTGTAGTCATGTTTAACTATGACTCATCATGTTTCTGTCTATCATTTCCTGAAGCTGCTACTATCAGCTTCTGTTTTAGTGCAATTCATAATAGAAACTTTTATCTTTTAGAAACCAATTTTACGTCCCAGTATCCTTAACTGTTCTGTCTGCCCATATATCAGAGAGATTCAACAGTCTCTGATTCTGTGGTGCAGCACAAGCCTGCCAGTGTTACGCAATTTGCAAGACAAACTGGCACGTCTAGACACGCACACGTACATAACAGCAGCACTGGCCTGCATGTAAAGTCAATGTTAAAGTCTATTAATATGTCAGTCAGAGTCTCCCCTTCTGTTGGGGTTGTCTTCATCTGTCCCACGTCTGCTTTAGATTCCAGAGAAAAGCTGCTCATGCAGGTACGCAGCGTTTGACACACGCCGGCGCTGCGTGTGGGCACGTATGCATGTACATACAAGTAATAACCCACCCTGCGTGTTATTTGTTGAGGAAACATGAGATGAGTCTCGGGTCCTGTGCTCTCTGCCGCTTAAATTTAGACCTGAAAGGGAGAGAGAGAGAGAGCCAGGCATGCAGACAGGCAGGAAGGCTGGTGACTGCAGGGGGGGACCACATTGATAAAGTAGAAATCATTTATTTTTAATTCTCCACTGAGATCTAATTACTGCCTATTTTTAAGACTTGAAAAAAACGGTGTGTGATTTTTCAGCCGGCTCTTTCGTTCCATGATTTTCTGCTGGTTTTAACGTGGTAGTTTGTTTAACTTTAACTTTGATGTTGACACAACAGCTTCACCTCGAGGTCTATTTAGTAGTTGTTCTGGAGCTTTTTGATCGTATCACATGATCTTCCTCAGCAGGCGGAGGTAGCCCGGTTGTCATGGAATTAACTGTTAGCTAAACCCCACCTCCCCTTAGTTACTGTTGCTAGGCTTGTTAAGCTTTGTTCTCGGACATGGCACATATGCAGTTTTGTGCTGAGATTGTTTTATCAAGTAGTTTCCAAAATCAAGAATATTTTTTTTTAATCTCAATCTGTTGAAATAACATTTTCAAGTGTTTCATCTTTGTGTGTGTTTTATACTGAAAGGGGATTTCCAACTACTACACTACTACATTCTTATTTCCTGTTAATGTCCTCTTATGTACACTCACAAATACACTGTTGCACATATTGAAATGTATCACTATCAGACAGTGACGGTTTCAATCTCACCCATCCTGCATCTCCCCCCCAGACCCTTGCATTGTCTCTGGGTAAACCCCATTGGCTATTATCTGGTTTCCATGGTGACAATTGGGTGCAATGCCCTGACTACCTGAACAGGAGGGTTAAGAAAACAAACAGCCTGGCACCTATTTGGCATGGCAGGGTGGATGACAGGAGGGTGCTTATGTAAGTGGCAGTGGGTTTGATATTGACAATAGAGGCTTCAGGGGTGCAGAGCAGCTACACTGCAGCACTGGGACATAAAAGCATTTGATGGATTCAACACTCAGAGTGGATGGGTGGAGGCTGGGTATGTCCCTGCACATGGAGAGAGTTTTTTATGCTTTATTTTCCCCCCAAAGTATGATGCAGTTTCCCCCGACTTTTCCTTAGTTTAGTTTTATTTCAAGTTCTGTTCTGTCAATATATGAATGGATTGAAGTTCAGCCAGTCGTTTTTGGGTAAATTTGGTTTTCAGCTCCCTTAGTCAGACTGACTGATCTGCAATGGCAGAGACCCCGACAGTGAGATTTAACTCGACTGGACTTAAGTTATATAACCACAGCAGAGCAGGGCGCAGGCCTCACGCAAGAGAGGTTTAGTCATCATTTTCTCTTTAGCACAAACCTTTTCGTCTTATGTGCAGTTTTTGTTTTGTTTCCTCAGCTGATCACCTGAGTCATCCAGGTGTCTGAGGCTAGGATTTAATACAGAGCGCTGTGTATTTATGTGTGTGTGAGATAGTGAAGCCAGAATTTTCTCTCCTGCTGCTAATTGTCCTCCATGCTCTGTTGCCCAAGGGCAGCAACAACACTAATCTACTGCATGCTCAATGCCTTTCTCTCTCCGTCTTTCTGTCTCTCTTTTACTCTCAGTCACTCTTCTCACCACTTCCACCCTGCCCTCTCCGTCTGCATCGATTGGCCCTGAGTGCTTTGGTGTGTGGGTGTTATGTGAGGCCTCATGCAATTCAAAAGGTCTACTGCATGCTTTAACCAAACATCTCTGGGTTTTTATCCACCTCATTGTATGTGTTTTGTGTTTAAACTGAATCACGACACAGCACTACCGCCTGTTTGTACCCCTCATTGAACTGCCTGCTGCTTATTGCAGCTATACACTCAAAGCATCCTCAGTGATTCTTAAAGGGAAATTCCATTTTCTTACAACCAAGGTCCTGTTTTTGTAGTTTTGTTCTATTGGTAATAAAACCATTGTACTAACACAGTTGTTTTCTGAGATCTGGGAATACAGCAATGTTAATAAAAAATCGCTATGTAAAGATATAGAGGAGTAATGTCTTCCTGAGAAGAGGGCTTTTAGTGCATGTGAGCGTGTCCCATAGGCTAGCTCATGGCCGCCGCTCTGCACTGCTCTCATACGCCGGTTACAGCTGATAATGCTGTCCCAACTGATGGGACAAAATGATTTAGCAATTTCTGTATTGCAGTTCTATTATATTCTATTAATATTGTAATAGCTCACATAGCCAAGTGGCAGTCTACTTGCTAGCAGATTGGCTGGCTAGTGCTAAAGTTAACGTGGCTACCACCGTCGGTCAGGCAGGTTGTAGCAGTTGTTCTGCTTACTTTTGTGAGTACTTTATCGTAACAGATAGTAATTATGTGCAAAACTATTAAGACCAAGCTGTAGCCTACGGCCGGTGTAGCCAGTTGCTACAGACCAGCATAGATAGGATAGAGGTTATCCTTGTCAGTTGAAACCAATCTGCATTAGATGTAGCGAGGACTGGGAGACTGCCGCTGCTTTCAACGGCACTGTATATCTGCCCATCTCGCTTGGGGCAACATAATGGCATAATAGACTGTATGGCAGGCTTATGTAACTGGAGGAGGAATATTAATGGACGTCCACTCGGGATGGGGCGAAAGTGGAATCAGATCAAAGCTCTTTGTTCTCACTGCACACGCTCAGTTTGAACCTAGAGCTGAGAGTTGCTGTGAGCTGCATGTGAGAGATAACAATACAATGGCACTTAGCATTTACAGCGGTCTGCTTTAGCATTTTGTTTGTTTGTTTTGCACACAAACGTCATGCTTACATTTCCATCCAGTCTTTCAGTGGTTACACAGTGACTGTCCACTGAGGAGGCATCTACACATGTCTGGGTTGACCCCAGTAGGGCCCCAGGACGGCCTGCACTCCCAGCCCATCTGCCAGGTCAGGACACAGGAGCCATGGGTTACATTTACAGCTCCAGTTCACAGTCAACTGACCTCTGACCCTGAAAGCTGCAGTGTGATGACTGAATTTACGTCTCATCAGAGGGCAGTAGCTCATTAGATGTTGCCTGAGATGTTCCAGTCAGACAATTTAAAGGATAAATCTGGAGTTATTTTATCTTTGAATTATTGTCAACAAATTTTATTTAAATACTTTTTAGTTGGATTTTATCCGAGCCTCACCGATACTCAATTCTTAGGGTCCGATATCGATATTTTAGAGTTTTAAAAATCCGACTACAATATGGCAGATTTTCACTTTTTTTTTTTTTTTTGAATATATACGCTGGCTTTGTTCATTGTAGTAGACCAGCATGTCATCCAATGCTTTAATCTTTTTTTGTGTCTTTTAATAGTTTGTGGACAACATGGGAGCTTAATGGCACAGAGGCACTTTGGCTACACAAACAATACTTGTTTGTAGGATAAATTAATTGCTAGATTTGATCTCTTTAGGGGATTTTTATGCAGCCCGGTTGCATGAAAAGCTGTGTGAATGACACGATAATGCGCAGGGCAAAAGCGTGTCATAAGAACGCTGTTCTTGCTTTAGGCGTGTCATTTGTATACTGTGTAGAATATAAAGTGAGAAAGACTGCTTATGGCGGGTGGGTGTTGAGGTGCATGGGTCCAACGAACGCAAGACTTTCAACCAGGTGGGTCTATTGCGCGCTTTGGCGTGATATCGGGTTGTGCTATGCCTCCGCGCCCGCGACATTATATTTTCAGGTTGTCCGTCCGTCCATCTCATTCTCGTGAACGCCAGCTCAGGAGCACCTTGAGGGAATTTCTTCAAATTTGGCACAAACATCCACTTGGACTCAAGGATGAACTGATTAGATTTTGGTGGTCAAAGCTCAAGGTTACCATGACCTCACAAAACATGTCTTTGGGCCATAACTCAAGAATTCATACGCTAATTATGACAATTTTACACAAATGTCTAACAGGATAAAATGATGAAGTGATGACATTTTGGACAGACATGGATGTCTTGACATATTTTGAAAAGAATGCAAAATTACAAATTAGCTTATAAAAGCCTATAACACTGAAGGGAGAGCAATGCTGCAGCAGTAGTGGTAGTAAGACTTTAATGAATTTCTTTAAAAGTCGCATGTTTAACAGTCATGACAGGGAGAGAGGCGTTGAGCAGAGCTGATACAATTCAATATTTGCCCAAATATGTCAGTCCGGTTCCGGCACTTCCAGGGACGCCCATTACTGTGAAAAGTGTAATTGTCCATGACCGCAGACAGACAGACACACACACAACATCCACAACAACAACATGATTGATAGCACTACGTGTTCATTCAGTGCAGTGCTGATGTTATCAGGACAGTCAATAATCTCTGATGGGAATGTGGTCGGTTGCACTGATGATGCTTTGTTGATGCTCTGTTATTACAGTGAAGCGCAATTCAGAGTCATACTGGCAAATAGTGTGTAGTACAGTGAAGAATACTGTTCAGGGCGTTCTGACGCAGTTACCAGGGGGTACTCGGAAAGATTGTGGAGTCGCTCAGCTAATATCCAACAGAACTTGTGATTTGATTTAGATTTTTGTGATTTGAGGAAAAAAAATAGGATTACAAACGGCTGTGATGCTGATCTTTACTATATCTATTGTCACCGAGACCAATAGGTACAGTAGGTTAGTTTGACTACACAGTTAGTAGGTTTTCCACCAACCTGAATCAGTTAACACCTTCATACCAATTTTTATTTTGTGATTGAGTGTATGTGGAAACGAGCAAGCAAAAAGTGACAGATAAATGGTTGAAATGTCCAGTTTCTGCCATTGTGTGTGGGTCAGTTAGACCAAAATTGGATGGAAAACACTGTAATAAACCACAGAACAATGTTGATTTTTTTAGGTTTTTGTGCATGATATAGGTTTTTCTTGGCGCACCAGCCAAAGCGAGTGTTTACAGCCCTGCTATAGACGGTGTGTGAGAGCTACTGTATGAGGACACTGCGCATGTAGACTTTGATAGATGATCATGTGGCCAGTCGTGGCTCCCCAGGGGTCTGTGGTTTAATGAATTCACTAGTGTAGGCCGACAGAGCTGTTTAACAGCTTAACAGATGGATCACTGTTCCTTCCCCGCTCTTTAATTAAGGATCAGTATTTACTGTCACTGAGGTCATGGCTACTGACTCCAAAGGCTACAAAGAAATGAGAAGACTTTTGCTTTCCGATGCTGCAACTGCATACTGCATCTTGTTTCTTTAAAGGAACAGTGTGTAACAATTAGGAGGATCTATTGGCAGAAATCTAATAAAATATTAATAAGTGTGTTTTTTTAATGTATTATCACCTGAATATAAGAATCGGTGTGTTTTCGTTACCTCAGAATGAGACGTTTGTATCTACATACGGAGAGGGTCTTCTTCACAGAGTTTGCCATGTTTCTACAGTAGCCCAGAACGGACAAATCAAACACTGGCTCTAGATACAGATATTCACGTTTTCATGTTTTCCCGACGGCCACCGTAGTTCTCCTGCACGCTTGGCACACGGGAGGAGAGGTTTCAGTTGGTTGCACTCTGCAACCTCATTGCAAGATGCCGCCGAATCCAACACACTGCTCCTTTAAAAGATCTTAAGTTTATTTTTGGTTGAAGCTGTGCTGAGGTGATGTGTTCTGTGTTGTTTTTTTATCCTTGACTTTTATTCAGAGAACAGGGCCAGACCACTCTGATCAGGCTGGTCTCATACACTGTTCGTAGCTATACCTATGAAAAGTAATGCACTGTAATTTTACAACAAAATCAATTTGTGTGTAATAATGTAATTTGTTGATATATTTGCCACGTAACTTAAGTTACGCCATTTCCGGAGTTCTTTTAAGCCAAACCACAATCTTTTTCTAAACGTAAGTATTTTGTTGCCTAAACCTAACCAAGATCTTTTCCTAAACCTAACTAAGTAGTTTTGTTGCCTAAACGTACATAAGTCGATCTTTTCCTAAACCTAACCAAGTAGTTTTGTTGCCTAAACCTAAGGAAGTTGTTTCCTTTGAAGACGGAAGTATATTTTGAAAAGACTGTAAGCATGTAATGAGCGAAATTGACACGTGTTGCTGGACATTTGTAGGGAAATGAACAAAAAAGGAGGAATAACTTTTTCGTAAGAAGCGTTGTATGAGAATACGTTGCTCTGATGTTGGTCCTATTATTTGTCATCCTCCATTGAAAATGTTTTGGGACAAAAGCCATACCAAAGAATCACATTTACATGTTCTTTCACCATTTATTAATTCACCAAATACAGTGAAAATGGCATCATAATATACAATGACTCATTCTTAGAATGTCATGACATTTTTGTTGCTTTTTTGCTTCATAAAACGATGTTTCATTATTGAAAATATTAAGGTTTCATGCACAACAAACCATATCCAGTTTCTTTAAAATAATGGTACAAAATAAACAAAATTAAAAAACAAAAACTGTAATGTCCAAAATCGGTCAAATAACAACGTGTTATTTGAGGATACTCGTAAACAGTGCAATATACTCTAAAACTGCCATTTTCTAACAAATTCATCAACGAAGCTCAAGTCACAGTATACGATTTCTTAATAATAGTTTAACATTGATGTGTGCAAAAACCCCAGACACATTCAGTTAGTCTTTAAAAAACACCCGACCGCTGATATAGAATGAGACCAGTCCACCAAAATCTCAGCTTCGCTTCCATGAAGCCCAGTCTCACTCTGTATATCCTCTCTGAAGTAGAAATATTTTTGTTGATGAATTGTAAGACGATAGACTAGCATATCATTTAAATAACAAATATTTAGATATAAAAATACAAATATGACTTTTGTTAAAAAGAAGCGTGCCAGGGTAAGAGTAGTGGCACCTGCGTTGGCACCGGAGTGAAAGTTCATGCAAATAGATGGAGAAAAAAAACTCATAGAGGACGAAACACGAATAAATTGCGAAAATTAAAATAATCAAATTGTCCAAAGTATAATATTTTCCCATCAATTTCATGACTACATTTTTTAAACATTTACTATAATCTCCACATCTGTGTGCTGGCCTCTGTAGATATCTGAGCATTTTGAAAACAAAAATAAAAAGGGGGAAAAAAGATATGTGCAGGTTTTAAATCAGCTACATGGAGGTGCCAAGCTGCACCTTTAACCACTGATGGGTAAGAAGAAGAAGAAGAAGAAGAAGAAGAAGAAAGTAGCCTGTGGTTCAGGTTTAACCTGTGGCCTAATGCTCTTTAAGGGCCAAAAAACAAACAGGGCTTCTACTACAGAAAATATTAACATTGCACCATCCTCGGATATATGTTTTTACATACAATGGGTCTCCTCTATTTAGCAGACTCGAGAGTTTGGTTGGTCTGTTTTTAAAAAGCAATAGCAGCAACAGGAATGCATTGGACCAGTGCTGAAAGGACAGCTCCCTTGAATGCACCGTCGCTGACTGAATCAACAAAGCAAAGCCTAAAGGAGGAGGGAGGAGGAGGAAGAGGAGGAGGAGGAGGAAAGGGGTTCGTCTGAGAGCTTAGCCTACCTACTGTACTGTACAACTTATTGAAATAGGGCTGGGATTTAGCTTCAGCCTCCAGTTGCAGTATTTTTGTTGCTTACAGCGCTGTTGGAAAGGAAAAAAAAAAGAGATGGTCGTGAAAGTAATGACAAGTTCATCCATCATCAAAGTCAGCAGAGGTTGAGACACAGAGCCAGGTCCGCCATCTCAACATCTTGCTGCGCAGCAGGAGTTAAAATCGGGATTCGTTTGGAGAATTGCCAGCAATCCCATGATAAATCTTGGTCTTTTCCAGAGTCTCTCTCTCTCTTTCTCTTTCTCTCTTCATCTCTCCATCTTTCTTCAACATTTCTTCTCTTCCTTTAAGCTTTCTCCATCTTCTCCCCTCTTTTCGTTGCCTTTTCCTTCAGTCAACCCATCCATCCTTCCTTCCTTCCTCGCTTTCGTGCCGTCGTTTTTTCTCCCCTGCAATCCTCGAACATGCACAGCCGACAAGTGCTTCAAATCGGTGATCAAAAATTAAAAAGTCTTGCAAGGCATCGCTCACGTTTTAGACGCCGGGTGAAGACTTGTCTGTCATCCCCTTCAGGACCTCGTCTATTCGGTCGTCCTCGATGACCACTGAAGGAGGAGAGAGAGAGAAGAAGGAGGATGAGGATGAGGATGTTTACTGAGACTATGACAGCAGAACATGACATTTTATTATAATATCCCCAGTCAACAGTGAGCTCATTGGGTTTTTATTATAAGGTTTATCATAAGGTTTATTCTAAGGTTTATTCTAAGGTCAATGTGCGCACTAGATAACCAAAGCAAGAAAGGAGAGAAAATGTGACTGTGCGGTTGCAGGTGAATAAATAAATATATTAAAGCACTATTGCAAATCCCCCGACCTCGAGTACGCGCACTTGATGGAAAAACAACCCATTCCCGGTAATGGCGACGAGCCAGGCTTTTTTATCCTCATACGGTTAACCCCATTGTTTTGGGTACAGCACAGCACGGGGCGTGTCCTTACAGGAAGATCATGTCTCGTGCATGTATGTAAACAGTTTGACAAATAATAAGAGAAGTATTCATCCGATTGGTGCGCATTTTTCAAATATTAATAGAATATTCTAGATGTGAATTAAAAAGAGATTATATGAATAATATTTTCTATCACATAAATAATTCTGGTATCAGTTCTGACAATCCTTTTTATTATAAGCATCCTTTACCTCGCTTGGCTCTGCCGATCTGTCCCAGCTTTGGAGGTCTCTTCGCCTGCGACCCAGCGAAAAAGGCGCTTGTGTCCTGCAGTCCGCAGCTAAAGGACATCTGACTGACCTCGCTGTCCGCTCCGTAGCCGCTCATTTTACCCTCGTTGTATGGCAGCACCTCGGACATTGTGGCACGACGAGAGAGTATAGGATCACCAAAAAAAGTAGATAAAAAGTCTTCCTCGGTGGCTTTATATGTGCTCAATAAAGCTGTAGATTCCCCCTTTTTTTTTGGTTTGGTGCAAGCTGCAGCGCTTGGTGCGTGTTTTTCTCCTGCTGGTGATCCTTTTTCTGTCTGACTCTGTTTGGATGAAGGGGCGTCTGAGGTCCGGGTTGTGTTTGTTGTTGTGGTCTCTCTGTAGGTCTCTGGATGTGTTGCAGCTGCAGGGAGAGAGAGACAGCAGCGTGTGAGAGAGTGAGTGAGAGAGTGAGAGAGAGAAAGTTGTGTTCGCCTGTGTTGCTGGCTGATGTCTGGTGAGGGAAGTGGGAGATCCCGGGATCATAAAGGAAACCCAGGCAGAACGGTGAAGTCATCCATCCGGGTGTGTGTGTGTGTGTGTGTGTGTGTGTGTGTGTGTGTGTGTGTGTGTGTGTGTGTGTGTGTGTGTGTGTGTGTGTGTGTGTGTGTGTGTGTGCGCGCGTGCGTGCGTGTGTGTGTGTGTGGACTCC
Source organism: Hozukius guyotensis (assembly GCA_916700995.1). Lineage (NCBI taxonomy): Eukaryota > Metazoa > Chordata > Actinopteri > Perciformes > Sebastidae > Hozukius > Hozukius guyotensis. Next base: position 13,916 of record CAKALU010033045.1, read on the forward strand.
GAGTGGTAGAGGAGCAAGAGTGACATCAACAGGCGAGAGATGAAATTGCACTGGGAGCCACACTGAGAGACAGGTTTGAGGCTTGGAGACGTTGGTAATTCACCATTACATAGAAACGTATAGTGTGTGTGTCTGGTATGAAATGAATGGATACATTATTAGCATTATATGTCCTAATGTATAGCACACAGTGGTGGAATGTAACTGAGTACAGTTACTCAAGTAAATTTGAGAAAAAATTGGAGTTTGTTTCCTGCATTCTTTAAAATACTGAAAATAACCAATATTATAAATGATAAGTATACAGCAGCAGCATTTTTATGTTAAACTTTAGAAAAATTTGAGTTTCAGAGACTTTGTTTACTGCATTCTGGTGACTTTAAAATACTAAAAATAACCAATATATGTATATATAAATAGATTTTATTTTATTTTATTGTTTTTCAATTCAATTTGTTTACTTGTGTATATTCCTTTTACTTATTTCTCTATTTTTTTGTATATAATATGTTTTTCCTGTATATATACTTGCTTCTTTTATATTAATATTAGGTTTGTTAAGTTTCTTTGTACCGATAATGTTATTATTGGGGACGTTTGTGAATGTTTGTTCTGTTGTTTCAAAATGAACAAAAAAACAATAAATATAATATTGAAAATAACCAATATAATACATTATTAAAGTATACAGCAACAGCATTTTTATGTGAAACTTTTGATTTTATACTTTTAACTCCCAGGAAAGAAAACAGAATAATTCACCCCTCTGGTGTGAACTTGGCCTGCGAATCTCTGGCATAATAATCATCCGTTTTTATTTATTTTTGCTCCTGCTTGAGTATTTCTTTCTCTTAGTACTCTCCATTTCTCTGTCATCTCTCACTCACTGAAGGTCCTTTCAGTCACAATGTGACAACGGTACCACTGGGCTCTCCCATTATTTCCAAATGGCTAGCGCCGCGCCACAACGGATTTTCGCTGCAGCGACCGAAGCCCAACTTGGGGCTCTGCACACCGTGGTGAACGCAGCTTAAACTTGAACTCAAACTGCGCTGTGTCGTCAGCATAGACTGCGCTCTTCCGCCGGGAAACGATAGTTGGTGTAGCTCTATTGTCGTCCGGGTGGAAACAGCATGGATTATAGAACACTGTTCAGTTTGATAATATAAATCCTTGTATTCTGTATATTTGATTCTTGGCTATGAAAGATGTCAGGTTACTCGAGGTCAGAATAACAAATAATACCAGTTGTCTCAGAGAATATTAGGGAGACGTCCGTTTGTTTCTTCTTCAAGGTTAGATACACTCCTTGCACCACAACACCCACGCATGTTATCAGTATATTTTCATTAGGGTCAGCAGACTGGCCGTTGCACATTCCAGTCCTGTGAGAAAAGGTGAGGACATGAGACACTCCTCCTCCTTGACAGGTTAGAGCCAATTAGACGTTAGGACGATGTGACGAAACCTGTGTATGAAAGAGGCGAACTTCCTGTTATTCGCCAGTTGTTTTCACTCTCAACCTGCGTGTTGTTGACTGAATCACTCACTGCTTTTGCAACTACTTTGCTTGTGACCAGAGAATAAATCTACCAGAACGAGAGAAGTTGTTGGCTGAATTCTTCCTGAGAACCTCATCAGGCTTCCAAATATTACACGTTAACAAGTTCCAGAAACAGAAAAAGTGAGACGTGTGAAAAGTGTGAAGATTTGCCATAAATTGGGAGAAATGGACCCCGGGAGGAAAACGGGAGAGGGCAATGAAAAACGAGAGTCTCCCGGGAAAAGTATGACTTAAAGGACCAGTGTGTAGCAATTAAGGGGATCTATTGGCAGAAATGTAATATAATATGAATAAGTATGTTTTCTTTAGTGTATAATCACCTGAAAATAAGAATTGTTTTGTTTTTATTATCTTAAAATGAGCCCATATCTATAGGGAGCGGGTCCTGTCCACGGAGTCCACCATGTTGCACCGCAATGTTTCAACAGTAGCCAAGAACGGACAAACGAAACTCTGTTAACTTTTCCTGCTTGGGCCAGAGTCGATAACGTTACTCGCTCCCGTCGCCGCCGCTCTCTCTCTCTCTCTTGCTTCACCACTCACTTCCCACGTACACACACACTCTACACCACCGTAGCTCTCCGACATGCTTGGCACACGGCAGAGGCTTCAGTTGGTTGCAATCTCCTCACCTCACCACTAGATACTGCCAGATCGTACACACTGGACCTTTAAGTATAATTTTGACATACTTGTATTTAACTTGAGTATTTCCATTTTCTGCTACTTTTTACTTATACTCCAATGCATTTCAGAGGGAAATATTCTACTTTCTACTCCACTACATTTATTTGTCATGTTACTTTTTACGTAAAAACACAGTATATTCTTATATGATATGATGCAGTACTATACTTCAACTCTACCCTGTAGTACACAAAGTATCTACAATTGTGTCCACATTGAGGAACTACAACATTAAAATGATCTTTCATGTACTTGTTAGTGACAAAAACAGAATAATATAATATTCTATAAAATATAACACTGTGAAAGGAGTCATTCTGCATGAGTATTTTTTACTTTTGATACCTTAAGTACATTTTGCTGATAATACTTCTGTACTTTTAAGTAACATTTTGATTTCTAGACTTGTACTTGTAATGGAGTATTTTAAGACTGTGGTATTTCTACTTTACTTAAGTAAAGTATCTGAGTACTTCTTCCACTACTGGTAGTACATAATAGTCCCATTATAGGGCATATTTTCTACCATAATATATAAACAGATTGTTAAGATTTGAAGGAATCTTCATAATAGATGATTACTTCCTTCTCTGTGCTTCTTAGAGCATGATGTCATAAACAGTCTCTCAGGTATTTCTTTACAATCAGTCATAGTCAGTGGTGGAAAATAACTAAGTAGAGTATTTACTCAATAAAGTAGAAATTTCACGTACTTGTACTTTACTTGAGCACTTCTTTATTTTATGTCACTTCAATTTATACTTCCAATTTATTACATTTCTGAATGAAATATTGTACTTTTTACTCCTCTACATTCATCTGACAGCTGTAGTTTTATATTAAAAAACATGTGATGAGCTTATAAGATATGGTTTTAGATCAAACTGTGCATCAGTGTATAAAATTTATAAAATTGGCTCCATCTCCACCAGCTACAGCATTAGCTTAACATGTAAACAAAATTTGTACACGTTATTGCATCAATTATAATTACAGTATCTAAAAGGCTAATGTATATAATAATATAACACTTTGAAAGGTATTCGTATGCTTCAACTTTTTTCTGTCACAGGACTGTAATAAGCTACCTGCCTGTGCACACTCTGCCCGTGCACTCATTGCTGCTAGCTTGACAGCTGTGAGTACTAACAATAGCCATGTTTGCCATTCACGTTCATTATGATATTTTTACGTTCATAATGATCATTTTGAGGGAGTGGCTTTGGAGGGAGGCCTGAAGCAACTTGACAACTTTCTCGCTAGATTTAAAGATCCCATATTATGCTCAATTTCAGGTTCATGCGTGTATTTTGTGTTTCTACTAGAACATGTTTACATGCTGTAATGTTCAAAAAAACCTTTATTTTCCTCATAATGTCAGCCTGAATATGCCTGTATTTACCCTCTGTCTGAAACGCTCCGTTTTAGCGTATTTTGACGGAATTGCAACGGAATTGCGTTGCTAGGCAACAGCTTGGGTCCATGTGTGCTTCCTGTCAGCTGATGACATTCACATACACTGCAACAAGGAATTAATTGCGACACATTTAGAATGTTTACGTTTAAAATTGTGTCAAGGGTCTAAATATTGTATATTTGTGACATCACGAATGGGCAGAAATCCTGACAGTTTGTTTCAAATGCAGAGTTTCTGAATACGGGCTGTGTGTATTTCCCTGTGGATTGAGTGTTTCAATACTTTCACAGTATTTATATAGGACTTAAGCATGCTTTATAATAAAAAAACATGAAGTTCTCACTTCATATTCTTTATAATATGGGACCTTTTAATGGAACGTAAATCGATTTATTTTGTAGTACGCTAGGCCGGGTTTCGCGGGTTTCCGGTTTTGGAAAGCAGAAGTAAACAGCACGGACAATAGCAAACCTCCGCTACTTTACATTACAAAAATGACCAAAAGTGACCGTTCCAGCACTTTGCATTGTGGGATACAGTAGGCGAGGTAGACTGGTCCGATGCATACTGGAGACTTTTTTACTAGTACAACATCCGGGTATTTTTGGCATACTGGAGATTTTGGTTTTGTTCGCATACTGCATATTACATGCTACATTTTGGCCAAATCTGTACGTACTACTAGTATAGTATGAGGTTTTTCGGATACAACAAGTGTCTAAAAATGCAGTTAGTTGCATTATGGGAAATGTACGATCCAAGGTTTTTGGAGCTTGACCCATACAGACTAAAACTCTCAGCCTCTGCTTCTTTGATTTTTACCTTTTTTTCTATATGTCTCTTGTGAGTTCCCCAACTTTATAAAAGTGAATACAATAAGAAGCATGAAAAATAAATGATGGTGTTATATACATTATAGACTAGATATGTACGCAATTTAAAAGTATAAATAGAAAATACAGAAATATATAATATGGTCCTGGTTGTGTGTCAGCATAAAATATGTGAATGGCTCATTTCAGCACCACGGACAGAGCCAGTATAATTTATACATTGGCTGCATTTGAAATCACGTCATTCTTCCCTGCCTTCTTTTTGTTGCAGCCTGTGTTACAACATCCCGTCCTCACAGCATATGGTGTCTCATAAAAAGCGAAAATAATGAGCTGACAGAAAGCTTATTATTGGACCAAAGCTGTTTTCACAACTCGGGCCAGCTGACCTGTCTATAAACATGTAATAACCTTTCTATTGAAGCAGTGTCCCCTCTGTTTTAGCAGCCAGTCTGCATAGCTGACCGGTGAAAGTGACCAGCTGACACTCTTTGAGATCAGTGCTGTTGGAAAGGCTCTTAGATTTCCTGCGGGGATAAGACGCGGGGCGGCTGCAGAGTCAAAGCAAAGCTTGCTGGCTTGCTTCCCACAGAAACACGGCCCATATAACCCCCTGTAAAACATGTTACTGAGTCCCGAGAGCATTTCTGTTAACCACCAGTTCACCAATAAAACATGCGTGTTGGCTGCATGTTTTCCTTGGAGGCATGTTCAACCTAAAACGTCTATTTCCATGCATGACAAAAAGCAGTCACAGAACTAATCATCTTTATCCAATTCTGACTATTGTCTCATTGAGCTACACTTAATGTATGAGTCTATATAATGCATCAGAGATCATTATAGACTCATACTGTACATTAAGTCTATATAATGATCTCTGATGCATTATATAGATGATATAATGCATCAGAGATCATAAATCTGCCACTCTATCTGAATGTAAGTTCCAGGGGATATCTCACAAAGCTCCTCCTATCCATTAAACTGCAGCCTCCAGCTGTCAACAAGCGAAGCAGTTGATTCATGCAGGGATTTCACATAACGTCATCAGGCAGCGACACAGTTGGAGGCTGTGGGGGAAAAATCTGACCTGCTGCCCCACATGGCACCAGGTGCTGCTTCATGATCACTATTTAGGGAAAGAAACATGCATGTGTCATACCAACTGGAGGCCTACTTCTTCCACCTAATAATGCACCGCCACGTACATAATGTTGAACCCAGCACGCTTTAAGTGCAGCGACTCCTCATTTGGTCTGCCTCTGTTTAGTTCGATTGATCTTTCTCAGTCCGCATGCTGTGATTTCTCCTCCTCTGTCCCCCTTCTTTCTCTTCCTCCATCTCTGCCTCTTTAGCAGGCAGCAGTTCAGGCTCACTCAATCACTCCCATCATCTCTGACAAGGGCACCCACCCTTAAGAAGTGTGTGTCTGTGTGTGTGTGTGTGTGTGTGTGTGCTCTTGAAGTACTGCCTCCAATTATAAATGAATCACTATGCTGAGTCACTCACCCCCCCGCCCCCTTTCCCCATCTTTCCCCTCGAGCAGACCGGGCGCTGCTGAACTTACACACACAAACACACACTCATTGTATATACACACTATGTTCCTCCTTGAGGAACACTAGCTGAGGAAAAAAACCCAATAACAAGCGTAGCGCTAAGAGCCAGGATCAATTCCCTGACTATCTCTTAGGATTTGTCTTTGTGTGTGTGCGTGTGCGTGTGTGTGGGGGGGCCTATATTTCAGGGAAACTAAAAATGTAAGTGAGAGGAAAGAGAAAGAGAGGAGAGACACACACCATCTGCAGTCATGGACCAATAAAAGAACCGTGTTTATCTGCTTTTCTCGTCATGAAGATCAATGCTGTTTGTTCTCCAGCATTTAAACACCCTCCATTAGATTGTGGGGACATTGGCAGAGCTGCTGCCCTTGGATCAGTGAACACACAGCTGCAGTCTGCAGCACGCTGAACCTACACGGAGACCGCTGTTCGCCCCCCCCACACACACACACACCTCCGTCACAAGGGAGGCCAGTGCTGGGATCTGTTGGGGAGTGTTTCATGTTGTTTAGTGCCATGTTGGTGAAATTCTGTGATTTTATAGAAAACCTTGCCAACGATATGAGGAGTGTTAAAGGGTGACTTTTACTCAAGTAGGCCTACTGTGTATACTGTAAGTACAACGTTGAGATAGTTCCTTACATTTTATACTACTTTATGCCTCTACTCTGTGGTTCGATCCCCGGCTCCTACAGTCACATGTCGAAGTGTCCTTGAGCAAGATACTTAACCCCAAATTGCCCCTGAAAGCTGTGCCATCGGTGTGTGAATGAGCATTTAGATTAGATCCTGATGGGCAGGTTGGCACCTTGCATGGCAGCCTCTGCCATCAGTGTGTGAATGTGTGAATGCTGACATGTAGTGTAAAGCGCTTTGAGTGGTCTGAAGACTAGAAAGGCGCTATATAGATGCAAGTCAATAGTTACTAGATACTTTTCATACAAAACAATCATCAGTTTGTAAAATATGATGCATTGTTACAGTTAAACTACCCAAATGTATATGAAGTAGTTAAAACTAGCTTCACCACGATCAACCACAACATTAAAAATCTGCTTGATGGATCAAGCAGAATGTCTGTACCTTTACAACCCTTTCACACTTATTGGCCACTACAATGCAGTCATTTTTTACAAGTCAAGTCTCTCATGGTTATAATGAATGTTCTATCATCATCTGCTGCATGCCATCCGGTCTGCTTCAACACGGCATGATGCATGAATGGGTTGAGTACAATTTTGAATGTGGTATTTTTACTTGTAATATAGTATTTTTTGTGTGCACCCTTACCAGAATTGCTTCCATCAGCAGGCATCTGTTTTTAGTGGAAAAAAGTTCTGATAAACCCACTGTAAACTACCTGCCCAGCACCAAACAGCAGACAGATAAAGTTAGCAACTAGCTGGAGAACATAGTGGAGCATTTAGCAGCTAAAAAGCCAGATATTTTTCTCAGTTGGTGGAGAACAAACAAGCAAGAAGCACAGTGAATATTGGACTTACATTCGTCAAGTAGCCAGAAATACGACTCTAAATGAATGCCAATGGCGCTCCGTGTCTTTGGATGTGTGTGTCAGGTTGGAAACCATTGCTCTAGCAGTATCCACGGTAGCCATGCAGATAGGTTTGGTTTTATTAGCTCAGCTTTAGCCTTAGCCCACTTCTGAGATATATGCTCCCATCCTAGTGCAATGCAAGTGAATAAAATGTGCTCACAGCACTGAAAAGTTACATTAAAAAATGAACACCAACATCCCTTTGTAGATATAATGTCTCGGATGTTAATGTCTTAATACTCCACAAAGCTCACGGTCACTGAAACTACTTTCAACTGAGGAAATAGCCCTAATGAAAACTGTTGACAGCATGGATTATCCAAAGTATGCTGGACACTGATTCTGGAAAGATATTTTGCTGTTTTTGAAACACCCTTCACCCCCATTGTACTCGTATAGCAGAAGAAATCTCAGTGACGGACACCTTTAAAACTGAGCAGATAAAACCAAAACTACCTGCATGGCCACCACTAGAGATAAATCAGGAAACTTTAGAATTAGATTTACTATATTGTTGTACTCAGAACCCTGGGTTGGGTGAATGAGCTGTGTAAAAACAGTGGACTCTGCTCAAACTGAAGGGCCAAACAGAAAAATCTTTAAATCTGACCAGTGTGCATTTCCCTGTGATACTATCCCTATCTGCCTCTCCTCAGGGAAGGAGCGCTTGGTTTGTTGATGAGAGGAGAAGCACTGCAGTCACACTACTGTCACAAAGTAGGTCACTTATCCCACGTTTCACTGCATGCCCAAAGCAGATGGGTGACAGCGGTAATTGGCATCAGGGACTATAGCACGCTGTGATGGCTCTCTCTCCTGAGATACCGCATCTCTACCTTTCCTCCTGCTGTCTGTTGAGTGTCTGCTAAGGCCAAAGTCAAAAAAGACCCCTCCACCCCACCGCTCCCTGTCAGGAACACAAGCACATAAGGTCATGGTGTGTCAGGATTTCAAAGATGTATCAAAACTTTTTTCTGCAGATCTGGAACTATGCCATTTTCATTTTTACACTGTTTGTTGAATTCAGCATTTGGCTCCATCTGCTGTAGTTTGGCTGAGCTATTTTTGGATGCAACAATTCAGAACACAAAAGAAGTCTTACAAAATAAATAAATGCACACCAAAAACAGGATAATACCAAATTTGTACATTTTGCACCACAAAAATTAATTTGAGTGAAACTGATGATATTATTGCGGACCATAGGCTAAGTCCTGGACTTTGTCATGGTATCCCTGACAATGTCTTGGCATAATTTTAAGACTAAAGAGTCTGCAACAATGCTAGCAGCTCTGTGAAGCTGTAGCCTATTTAAAGGAATAGTTCTGGTGTTTCAAAGTAGGGTTGTGTGAGGTACTTATCCATAGTCTGTGTATGACCTACAGTAGATGACGGTCTGCGCGCCCCCAGCTTGGAGAAGCAGACAGGAGTTACTGCACAGAACCAAAGCAATGTACTGCTGTGGACGGGGCCGGCAGCAAATAGATTTTTTACACCTAAAAGAAAGGCCCACCTAAACAATCTATATCTGTCACAAATCACAAACAAATTAACCGATCGAGGCAGCGGTAGACCAGCAACCTGGTGTGTTGAGGGGGTAAAATTACAGGTTATTTCAATGGAGTCTGGTGGCTTTGGCGAAAAGTATAGATGGATACAACGGCTTCAGTTCCCCGTCGGAAAGGGTTGTCTGGTTGGCAAAGTAAAGCAGTGAAAATATTCTAAATATAGCGCACACTTAAACTGATATTGATTTTTTTTTTTTAAATGGCTAAGATACATTTTGCTGCCGGCCTTGTCCACAGCAGTTCATTGCTTTGCTTCCGTGCGGTAACTCCTGTCTGCTTCTCCAAGCTGCAGGCGTGCCGACCGCCATCTACTGTAGGTAATACACTGACTATGGATACATACCTCATACAACCCCACTTAAAAACACCCAAACCATCCCTTTTAGCATAGCCTATCAATGCTTTCAGCTAAATGTTAACATTAGTATGCTGACATTCTCACCACTTTAGCATGTTCTCATGGTAACATTTGCTAATTAACACTAAACACAAAGCACAGCTGAGGCTGATGGGAATGAAATTAATTCTGCTGGTATTATCAAAGTACTGGACAAATTAAAATTTTGACCTTGATGATGGAGCTAGTTAAAAAGTCAGGGGATTGGCAAAGTTACAATTTTATCCTGAGCAGGGCATGAATGCGTGCACCAAATTTTATGGCAATCCATACAATAGTTGTCAAGACATTTCACTCAAAACTACAAATATGAGCCTCATGGTGGCGTTAGTTTCTAAAATCATTAGGCTTCAGTTTCATGACAATCCATCCAATAGTAGACATTTCACCAAAAACGAAAATGTCAATCTCATTATGGCTCCACAAACATCCGTACAAAATTTCATGGTAGTCCACTGTCCCATCCCTAAGAACTTCATGATAATTACTAGCCAAGCTAATGCTGTCATTAAATCCCTGTATTTAAAACCTGTACTGCTAATGAATAAGGTTTTACCTAACTCAGCCACCACTGTCTGCACCCTCATCACCACAAATCAGGGTCTACACCCATGAAGCACAGCCAATTAGAGAATAATCATATCATCTAAATTGTTTGTCAGCTATCAGAATGGATTAAACAGGATATCACAGCGTACATTAATTGCATGTGACTTGGAAACCATCCACTGGAGCCAGTGTCTTCCCTCACTGTCAGCCAGTACAGTGTGCATCTCACTACCTCAAGTGAAGAAAGATGGACACCTAGTGGTAGACGCACCAATGTTTTATCATTATTCAGAAATACTGAAATAGGCTCAAATTAACAGTGAGGAAAAAATAATTACTTATTTATATTTCAGAGCTTTTATCTCTATATGAACTGTGCATACATTACATATACAGCAGTTTCATAGCATTCACTCTTTCGTAAGGCCCATGCGAGATTATTCCTCTCACTCTTTTGCTGTAGTGTATTTTTATTCTCTCAATTATTAATTTAAACTGGATTGAACAAATCAGACGCCACTGTTTTTTTTCCCATGCCCTCAGAGGTCTGCGAATGCTACAATAATAGTCTGTTCCCCGAGAGCCACAGCTGCTGTTCTGCTGAGAAAGCTCATGAAGATTTTGTCGAGGTGAACCCTTATGACCGCTGAGGAAGATTTATGAGATCTTGTGTCTCCAACCTGCTCCTTTTTCATGCCCACTCAGGTCTTATGCCCCCCCAACCCGCCACACGTACCTATTAGTTTTCCCCTTTCTGTGCAAAAGAAAAAAAATTGCCACATTCTCCACTTCCTCTCACTTCTTGTTAGAGATGACAGAAATAGTAAGCTTGATGACTCACTGCACCCGAGTCTTTTCAGACACCAGGTGCTGTCAACAAGCATTTGTGCCTATGGAAAAATAAAAAGACCCATCATGAATTCATATCATCTTGAGAGTCCTGTGAGACACGTGTATCTATTCAGATACTACCCTAATGTTTAAGAGGAGCAGCAGCCATTTGATGTAACAGCTGCAGTTCAGATGTCTGTGGATCATTAAGGGACGCCATTTCTTGAATCATATATGATCTGTACATACAGACTGAGCATAATGTAGTATTTCATGGTATCCTCACACAGACTCTCGTCTGTCTGTAGTGCATTCATTATTACTAAAGCTTCGTCTTGGCAATAAATGTCTTTGCTTCAATAACTTCCAGTGACTCAAATATGTAACTGAAATTGGTTGAAACAAAAGCTTAGCTCCTCCTGACCAGACTTAAGTTATTCAGATACAGTTCAACTGTCAAATATGTCAGCTAGACCACATCCAGCAGTTACGGAGCAACATATTCAGAGAAATACGAGAAACCAGATTGAAATTCACACAGAAGATTGTGCAATGATAAATAACTCTCTATTTGTTTATGTATGACCATTTCTGTTAATAATGAACATAGAATGGAGACAGGATGATAATTAGATGTGTTCTAATTTGCACACTTATAGGAAACAAATCTTTTCCTTCCTTCCCTGATTCAAACCACTACCACATTCACACTACGCATGCGCAAGTGTGTGTCACATCTACTTCCTGTTGTCCATGCTAAAAAGCTCCCGCCGGCAGGGTTCATCAAATTTATTTCAGACATCACATCAAATATGTTAGGAAATGGTGATCTGTCCCCACAATAAGTTAATCTTCAACAGAATTTAGACAAGTTTTATATCAAAATGGATTGAATTGGTTGAGAAAGTATTTCTTTAGTATAGAAAAAGAGAAATTCACTATCTAAATAAGAAAAGAAAACTCTATAAGAGATATAAGTTTAATTTTTATGGAAATCTCTATAAAATTGACACCTGTAATAACAATTCTAGTATATTCAACTCTTTGTTTTTGTATGTCATCACAGCAGAACAGTGTACCGGCACCACCTGCTGGATGACAGTTATAGTGCAGCACTGATATGGATAATAAGAAGATACTCTCTGCAGTTTACCCTGTTGTATAACTTGTATAACAGCTCAATATAAAGAGTGGTAGGTGGGGCGTTTGTCTTAGGCGATACACCTGTCAAACAGTAATGCAGGTGTCCTAAGGCGAGTTTAGGAAGCACAGAAACCTCCCGTGCAGCACAAGGGCAAAAGCTCGCATGATATTGATTTTCAGTATGAATACAGACCGTGATTCTTCTGACTTTTGCGGTTTTAAGCAGGAGGTGTCAGAAAAGTTACCACAGTCACTAAGCAGTTACCATCACCATGACCTAATGTGGTACTGTATAATTGTAGCTTTCATTGCCAGCAGCTTTGACCATGTGAGTTGTTGTTTTCCCACACACGAGGCACTTGACATTGCAAGTGTTAAAACACCTATTTAAAACTATTCTATCAGCCATTGACCTTAAAACATAGAATATTAACGAATAACAGCAGCAACCAAGGATCTTTATTATGTCATGCATTAATACAGAATTATATTAATTTCTAGATTACTCCGTAGCACTAAAACCACTTATTTCTAGTGCCAGCAGATGGCACTTTGATTATACAGCATTAGTTTTAACTTGGTGTGAACTTGTACTTTACTTGAGTATTTCCATTAAAGTTGTCATGATTCAGTCAGTCCTGTAACAGTATCTTCAAAACATCATTAAAATGTTTAGACAAAAAAATTAAAATTTTTTTTTTTGCTTTTTTTTTCCCGACATACTACACTATGACTTTTTTTGACATACAATTCAATGACTTTTCTTCGACTTACTATACTATGAATTCTTTGCATTTTTTTAAACATGCTATACTATGACTTTTTTTTCGACATACCATACTATCACTTTTTTCAACGTACTGTACTATCACTTTTTTTCGACATAATATATTATGACTTTTTTTTCTATACAATACTGTGACTTCTTTTACATTTTTTCGACATACTATACTATGACTTTTTTTTACACTTTTTTCGACATAATACTATGCCTTTTTTTCGATCTGCTATAATACGACTTTTTTTTTCGATATGCTATAATATGACTTTTTTTCGACATACTATACTGACTTTCTTTCAACATTTTATACGATAACTTTTTTCGACATACTATACTATGACTTTTTTTCGACACACTATATTATGACTTTTTTTACACTTTTTTTCAACATTAAACTATGCATTTTTTCGACATACTATACTATGCTTTTTTTTCCGAAATACTATAATACGACTTTCCTTTCAACATGCTATACTATGACTTTTTTTACACATTTTTTCGACATACTATACTATGACTTTTTGCGACATACTATACAATGACTTTTTATTCCCTTTATTCAACATACTATATTATGCCTTTTTTTTATATGCTATATTACCACTTTTTTTTTCGACATGCTATGCTATGACTTTTTTTCGACATGCTATACTATGACTTTTTTCGACACACTATACTATGACTTTTTTTTACACTTTTTTCGACATAATACTATGCCTTTTTTCGATCTGCTATGATACGACTTTTTTTTCGACATGCTATACTATGACTTTTTTTGACATACTATGCTATGACTTTTCTTCCACATACTACACTATAACTTTTTTCGACATACTATACTATGCCTTTTTTTTCGACATACTATAATACGACTTTCTTTTCGACATGCTACACTATGACTTTTTTTACAATTTTTTTCGACATACTATACTATGACTTTTTTCGACATACTATAGTATGACTTTTTTAATAATTTTTTTCGACATACTATACTGACTTTCTTTCAACATTTTATACGATAACTTTTTTCGACATACTATACTATGCGTTTTATTTCGACATACTATATTATGACTTCTTTTCGACACACTATACTATGACTTTTTAAAAAAAGATTTCGACAAACTGTACTATGACTTTTTGCGACATACTATACTATGCCTTTTTTCCGACATACTATACTATGCCTTTTTATAACCTTTATTTGACATATTATATTATGCCGTTTTTTTCGACATACTAAACTATGCTTTTTTTCAATATGCTTTACTACGATTTTTTTTTGACATGCTATACTATGACTTTTTTCGACACACTATACTATGACTTTTTTTTACACTTTTTTCGACATTATACTATGCCTTTTTTTTCGATCTGCTATAATAAGATTTTTTTTCGACATGCTATACTATGACATTTTTTCGACACAATATACTATGACATTTTTTTACACTTTTTTCGACATTATACTATGCCTTTATTTAGATATGCTATACTACGACTTTTTTTCGACAAACTATACTATGACTTTTTTTCGACATCTTATAGGACTACTGACTTTTTTTCATACTATAGTATCTCGAAAAAAAAGGGTAAAAAAAAGTCATAGTATAGAATGTGGAAAAAAACATTCAAAACAGTCATTTTTTCATACTATCTTCAATAGACTCGACAACTGTAACGGTTTCTTTACAGGTCTCCCTAAGAAATCAATTACACAGCTGCAGCTGATTCATAATGTTGCTGCTCGATTCCTCACAAAGACCAAGAAAGTGGATCACATCACTCCAGTTCTGAGGTCTTTAAACTGGCTTACTTTCTGTCAAAGATCAAGACTTTTCTGTTTGCTGCTGCTTTTTATTAAATCTTTTCTTTTAATGCACTGTAACGTTTATTATTGTATTTTATGCCTGTTTAATTATATTTTAGCATGTTTTTATTTTCTATTCTCTTGGATTTTAAATGACTGTTAATAAAATTGTATTTAAATGTCCTTT
>CAKALU010033046.1:0-35637 GCA_916700995.1 Hozukius guyotensis
TGTTCTAGTAGAAACCCAAACTACAAGTATGAACCTGAAAATAAGCATAATAGGTCCTAATGTAGAGCTAATTTTAGCTGTCTTGTATACAGTAATTGTAATTAATTGCCAGCTATTGTGATAATTGATTAGTCATTTATAAGGGAAGAATGCCTAAATTTAACTAGTATAGTTTCTCCTATGTGAGGATTTGTTGTTTATTTAATTATAAAATGATCGTGTTTGTCAGGTAAAACAATACATTTGAAGATGTCTCCTTGGGTTCTGAGAAGTTATGATTGACTTTTGTGTGACAATGTGTAAACTAATCAATGAATTGATCATTTGAAATAATTATCCACAGATTAATCCAGAATGATTTTAATCGTTAGTTGCAGCCCTAAAGGTATAACTATAGCTGTCAAATATGTTGTGGAGAAAAACATGCAATATTAAAAAGAGGCAAAAATGAAAATGCAAATACCTCAGAACTTGAGTATATGTATTGAGTTACTTTCCACTATTATATCTCTTAAACCACGATGACAAATTAGTCATTAAAGCAACACCATCGTGTGTCAGTGAGGAACCGACAAACCCATCTGGTCCTGTCACTTCCACCATGCCCCACATGCTGCATATATATCCATATCCTCATCCCTTATATACAAATGATGGTCAGATGGTCCTGTATGCACGACACCGTCCTGTGTGAACTCATTGACCGCATTATTAGGCACAGGGACAGAGATTAGCAGCTCTCGAGGAGTAACTGTCTGCATCCTCTGCCAGTTTTGGATGCAAGGCGATGTGGCTGCTCTGCAAATACGTTCCACAAATGGGATGTAGATTATTTTAACGCTCAGTAGTCAGGCTGTCTTACATCACACGTACGGCAGCACTGTGGTGAAGGAACAATTTGTCCGTGACCTTGACTTAGTCCTAGAAACATCCAGTCTGGAGGCAATTTAAAACAATTTCTTCAATTACTCTTCCTTCTTGTTCTCAGAGCACATTTCCAATTTGTGATGGGACTTCTTACTTCGTTATATGAAGCTGGCAGACGGAGACATGGGACATTATAAAATAAATGGGATAAACCATGACAGTTATTACAACTACAGCAAAAGGCCAGCATCACCACTTTGCCTGGTTCAAATATAAATTGTGTAATTAATCTATGATATTAAAATCATTACAGTGCATGCTCATCAACCAATGACCTCTGACCTGAAATCTTTACAGTGCGGTCTGTAATGTTTTTATTGTACTTCACAGCCTCTTTCAGTGGCTCTCTGAGTAATAAATATGCAGGTTTCTCTTTACAAGCCTGCAAAATACAAAGCTAATATTCCATTCAATCATGTGGCTCTCTGATATCACAGATTACAATTCAAAAGGATATGAGCTGAGCCGTACTGTAGATGCAAATGCGGTGAGCAATAATACCACATCTAACTGTGTTTTGTCAATAGAGCTGGGAAGGTCATTTGCTCAAAGCCTTCTGCAGTGATTTCCATTTGATTGTGTTTTGTTTTGCGCTGCGCTCCGTGCTATTTGTTCACTACTGAGAATCTTTTGCCATTTGTTAGGAGAATTCTCTGCAGACTAATTTGACCACAGTCTATTCCCAGATTTCCCCCCTCCTGAGCTCCCAGCATCATTGTGCCTGTCACTGATGCATCTGTCTCCACTGGTTTCTATAAATACCCCCTTCTCTCCCCTTCAAAAACCTGATTCCCATTGATTTAGTGACCTATATACACATCAACACCATCCCTCCCTTCCTCCGGCTCTCTGCTCCTTCTATCGACGGCCTTTTACTGTCTCCACTTCTTGGTTTCCCTCCTTCCCTCCATCATTCCTCTCAGACTACCTTTTCCTCCACCTTCTCTCCTCCTCTTTGCTAGAAAGCAAACTAATAATAGTTTGCGGTGGAGGCTGAAGTCATGACACATGAAAGGGATCCGAATGAGCACAAGAACAGTGGCTGGTGCTCATTTCTATATTTCAAAGTCTCGTCGTTGTGGTAAACTGAGCCTTTGGCTAATCTCTGGTGAGTGTAAACACTGGAGTAGATAGTCTGATGAAAGGAGTCTCTCAAAGAGGCACAAAATCCAATATGAAATCTGACTCTGGCTGAAATAAGACCTGGATACAAAGACGCAGACATATGGAGAGACAGCAGTGTGTGTGTGTGTGTGTGTGTGCAGGGTTATATGAAGGTGCTAAGATTTAATTATGCTGCAAAATAGCATTCAGGAAACTAATGCTATAAACAGTAATGTTGAATACGTAGCAAACAGAAGGGGATTAGCAATGAATAACCCCCTGTCATAACATCAGTTCTGCTGAAACGTACAGGAATAATGTGGGATTTATAAAAACCTCAAACATCCGGTGAAAAATCCACATAAAAAGCACATTTCCACATTCTTATCATGCAACTTATAAACATACACCTTGTTTATCAGGTGAAACCACACAGATCACAGAGGCACATCTGTGCACATATCACAGCTGCAAGAGATAGGAACTATAGCATGACTGGGAATGAGACAGGGTGAGATCGGTGCACGTGATTTACTGCCACACCACCCAAGCTTAGCATACACCTGTACTACACAGCACTGCTCACACTCCCACCACAGCAAGACACTTACACACTAACAGCTCTCCCGCGACCCCACACTGACACCTGGTGGCTCAGCGAGGCAGCAAATCATCACCACACACACAACCGTCTCAGCTGCTCTCGTGGCCCCCGGGGAGCCACACAACGTCATCCTCACACTCTTCAAAAACTTCGCACTGCTGCTTGGTTTTCACAGCAGTATTACAGACGAATACGCAGCGTCTGTTCTTTTGTATTCTGTCAGACGACTGCTGGACCTTGAAAGCAGATACAGCGATGAGCTGGGGTGGATTAATGCACATGGCTGGCCTGGGCTGCAGAGGGCCCCAGATTGGCCAGATTATTGTTAATTATTTAAATGTACTTCAAAGAGAGAACTTTTTTTACACCTATTGGCCCATAAGAAACATTAAAAAAATGAAGCAGCTGGGTAGATTGGTAGATGTGGGACAATATGTGCGACACATCTACCCAATCAGCTAATAGACCTGGTCTCATGATGTGACCAGGTTCATAAGGTCAATTTGGTTTTCAAATAATACGTCACTACTGGACAGAATAGTGGCAAAATGTCAGAAAGAAAAAATGATCATGGAGCACAAAAACGAAAAGCACAACGGCTGAAAGAAAATCCCTAAATTGATAATAAATTTCAAGGCTGTCTCAATGTGTGTGTGTGTGTGTGTGTGTCAGTGCTCCCCGAGTGTGTAGTGTGTATTCCTAGCACACTTTTACACATGGCACTAAATTGCTTTTTTCTGGTAATGTTAAAACCACCTTAATCCACCATTGGCAATGAATGTAAAAAAAAAAAAAACACAGCATCAGGCGATTTCAGGACAGTCAGTTTATTGAACAGCAAATTGTGACAAGGAACACAATATTTGTTTTTGTTTTTTTCAATTGCATTGTCAACAATGTCTAGAACAACGGTGTCATTCAGCACACATATTCATCTCTTTACCACAGAGAGAGTTTGTAGATGGACAGTGGGGTGAGGGTCCTTGTTTTAAAGTGCTATAATGCACAATTCCTCTTGGAGGAAGTCAACAGAGGCATAGACGGCCTCCAAGGTCCCCGCTTGCATCACACATTGTGTTTGTGTTTTCTTCTAGTGTGTGTGTGGCTCCTACTTATTGCATATCAGTGAGCTGGTTCGTGGATGTTTTCAGTGAATGTGTACAGCACAAATCTTTAGATTAATAAACTCTTCACTATAATTATAATACATCTCATAATATCTAAGATACATTCTTATATCTGATTCATTTAGAATATGTAGGCGATATACATTTTGTGGACATAACTGCTGATGGGTGACGTAGTGGACACCATCACAAGGGTCTCTTACAATGACCTGTCACCTCAGCCCTATGGATCAAGTTTAACAGACATAGATAAACTCTCTTACAAGACTAAAAAGTTAATCTCAATCGACATCTCCAATGAAATAAACCAGACTTTAATCCACATCTGCAAAAGCAGCTTTCCAAAGACTTTGTCTGAGTATATTAAAAGTGGGCCACGTGATCTCTTGTGCCTAATAATCCTTTGTGCTTTCTTTGATTGTATACACTCTATAAGTCATACATTTGGTGTTTTAGAGATCCTCTGCGTGTACCTGCAGCCCCAGCTGTAGGTGCTGGCCAGAGTACATGGCAGAGGAGTGTGAAAGAGAGAAGGAAAGAGGGAGAGAGAGCATGGGTCTGACAATCAAAGAGAAAAATACCGCAGTGTCACACTAACAACTACACGTCGACTACAGCACTACACAGTCAGACACACACACACACGCACGTATTTAACCAAATGCACAAGGTCAGTGAAAATTCACAGCTGATTAAAACAAAATGACTTGCACAACATTTTCAAGATTCAACCAAAGAAACGGATTAAAAAAAAATCTGAAAACAACATGGGAGGGTTGGGGAGGTTCAAAAATCATAACAATAATCTCAACAACACAAAAATAGGCATTAATACAATAACAGCATATATGAGATGAACTGGCGATCGGAATGTTGAAAAACTACGACAGTAATTTATTATAAAGACAACGAGCTCACACGAGTCGACAGGTTTTTTTCCTGTGGCTCAGCTGTCATCTGACGACATGGCTGGAAGTGCCAGTCCACGTCTAGCAGTTCTGTTGCCCCTCCCTGACCTATGGCTTTCAGTTAAGACATTGATTAACGCTGAGATTCGCTAGCGAGCATGTGATTCAGTCGGCACAGCCTTGGTCGTTGGTGCCTTCAATGTCATATTGCAGCTACCTCATGAAAGAAGCACCATTCACAGATGTTCGATTTACAGTCTGACATCAGCGGGTCCCTATTGGCCTTGTCCAGGCTGTATTTCACTTTCAGAGCTGTTTCAATAGTGCCACAGGTCATTCACTTAAAACTACATTTCTACCATCATTACATGATTTTCCGTTTGGTCCTAGTTGATAAAACTTTGGGAAACAGGACTGACCCAACTTAACCAATAGCTTAGGAGAAATGGCACCTCCAAAAAACCCATCCTTGATCTACTCTAGTGTTCCCCTTTGCATACAGTAAAAAACCCTCATCATATGCTGCATTTAAGTTCAAATAATGTTTGTTGCATTAAAACATGTTCCTTCATTTGATATGTCCGCACCATCATAACATAAAATCACCATTGTATGGATTGGGGGGGGGGAAGCTGGAGAGGTAGTTGTGCAAATAAGCCATCATGTACAAAACAAACAATAAATCCTAAAACATAAAGTTCATATCATCTGTACAATATAGTTAAGGTGGACACTTTGACACAGAAAAAAACAACACATACAAATATATAGTGCTATACCGCCTATATAGAAAGGAATATCGATAAATAGACCTCACTCCCACAACTGATAATACATTGAAAAGTTGCATCTACAGTGCAACGGTACAAGTGACGAGCTGCTTGAACAGTGGGAGCGAGGAAGGAATGTGATTGGGTAATACCCATCAAAGTCACCTTGATCTCCGGCGAGATAAACCAATGGCAGCGCTTCAGTGTTGTGATGCATCAACAAGATACGACTGGGCCGCTTTCCCTCGCAGCTTAAAGCAAACAAAACCTCTAAAGCAAACAGGCCGAGATGTTTGGTAAAAATCATAGAACGCTGACAACACATTGGTTTAATTTTCTGATAAAGAAAGGTTTGTCATTAGCTCTTCGGGTCCTGCCACTGGATTCAAGTTCGGACAGAGAATTTAAATTAACTCATCTGTAAACAATAATGATTATGTCTGGATCTGAGGGGTATGAACTACTCCAGGGCTGTGGTCGAAAAGTCAAAAAATGACGTCCAAATGTCTTTTCCTAACCACTTTTCCTAACCACTTTTCCTTGACCTCGATGGAAAACGTCATGAGGTCAAGGAAAGGTGTGAAGGAGAATTCAGAAGGACTTAGAGAAAGACAACCGTGGTGTACAGAGAATCCGACTGTACTTACACTAGGCTCTGTAATGATGACACGACGGTGGTTATTGACGCGGGTCTGCTGTGGTGAAACTACAATGTTCTGAGGATGGACTACAAAAGGTGCATGCTCGCCCCGTGCGTTCTTAAATAGGTCTTTCAGAGACAGGCTGCTTCACCCGCGCGGTGTGTAAAAGAGAGATACTGCAGGTCCTTCTGCTTCTGTAACACTTTATCAACATATAATAAATGATTATCTGACCTAATGTGGACAACCGGTAAAAAATATCACTTCAGGTCCACCACAGGTTGGAATTGAAATAAAAAAGTAATAACTTTGGGTTACCACAAAGTGTATATGATAAATATTGAGTTATTCTTTGAGTTATGGTGAAGGAGTAGAACCATTAAATTCCGTTCTACTCCTTTACAGACATAATATTTATTTAAGTTGATTATTTGTTTGCTATATGTTTACTGTTCATTGTATTTATTATTCTTGTTTTGTTTTTTACTTAATTGTTACTTATTCAAAATAAATAATATGCAAGATAAGCATATTGTTTGTTTTCATGAACGGCAGAATGGTGCGTCGCTTTAAAAGTTGAGGCCACAAGGAATTGTGGGACGGCATTATCTCCTTTCCTTTGGTAATGGATGGTCCAGTGTATCCTATGCTAAAGGAGATAAGAAAGGAAGCACTGAAGCATCTTTCCTTAGCATTTAGAGAATTCGAACAGCTCTCATCATGGCTGCTACTGAGATACTTCCGGGTCATTTCACTCCGTTAGGGACCTTCCTAAGCAAGAAAGACTTTTCGAACGCAGCCCAGCTAAGGTCTTACTGGCTCCACAATGGATGACTGTACTCCTGAGGCCTCAGCATGTGATGTCTGACCGTTTGTCAGCATAATTACTAAATATCTACTCATAATCTGGCATTCTATTAAAATTGCGACCCATTTAGTGCTCAGAGCTTTTATCTGAACCCACAATGAGTCACACAGGGCAGAAAACCGCTCTTTGTGAACTGACATTTTTTTAAAGCGTGCAGCACTTTTGGCCACAATCCAATCACTGATGATGTCACAGCATGTGTTTCCCATCATCCCTTAAAGGCAAAACCCCCCGCTGTGACATCACTGATTGGGGTGTGGCCACAACTACAACATGCTTGACAGTTTTTCGACCCACAGAAAGAAGCACAGAGGCAGTTTTAAACAATGCGTGTGTGTAGTTTGGTAGCGCGTAATTCCTAAATATTGTCCCTTCAGTCTAGGGTGCGACTACGAAACAGGAGATATCTTTTTTCACGGAGGTAAAACAGTCGAATCATTGTGGTAGCTCTAAATATCAGATGGAACCTGATCTACTTAAAAAGCCAAGGCAATGAAAGTCTGCTGCTCGGCGCTGAATGGCTGAGTTCATTACAACCTCTTACAGGAAGGGATGTGGCGTCTGAGGACAGATCAAAGTTCATCACATTCCCACACAGAGACCATACTATAGTTTTAATTCTAAGTATACTATCTTCTAAGACATAAGGTCTGAGGGAATTCTTTGAATAGCATTTCATTAAATAGTCTTTTCTTCTAATGTTCTCAAATATCTTTCTAAGTAAAGTATGTGCATTTAATTTAGTTAGTTATGGTGTATAACTGTCAATAGATCACACGCATTAGTCTCTGTCATTCAGAGACTAATGCTGAGTAAAATTAGGTAGTGTAGGGCATGCAGGACTGCAGCAACCTAGGGCAGTACATCTACTTTGAAAATTCCACAATCATATTCATAAAATACAGTAAAATGCTGTAATTATACAGCGATATTCCTTTAAAACTTCAACTGATATTTGTGGCTTCATTTCCAGAGAGCTAGCTCAGCATGCCTTCTGGATTTTTTTGTGTGCCACCACAGGCAGCTTGGCAAACAAAGGCTCCCTCCTAAACTATTTCGACATTCAACACAACAAATTCAAAAACGAGATGTACTGATCGGTCACATGTACTGATCGGTCATGCTTTGACCCATCGAAAAATTTCTTTCAGAATGAGATGAAAATCCTCATGCGGCTGGCGTGATGCCTTGTGGGAGGGAAAGGCAGATGTGCTTCTTAGTTGTCTTTTTTAGGCAACAAGCTGAGGAGATATTCACCCACGCCCAGGAAGTAGATCACCTGGGCGATGCCAAACAGAGGTGCGATGACCAAGGCTCGACAGTAGGCTCCCTTCAGGAAGGCTGATGGACCCTCGTTACGCATGATTTTCCTAGAGAACAAATAAGAGATTAACATTATTTTTAAAGTGAAACATACAGACAGCACTAGTTATGTAGAGGTATGGTGTAGGTCTATCTCTATTTTAATTAATGTTTCTTGTAGGGCTGTCAAAGTTAACGCAATAATAACGCATTAACGCAAATTAGTTTAAACGCCATTAATTTCTTTAACGCATTAACGCAACTTCCAATTTTTAGGTTGTAGCGGGAGAAGATACTGGCATCATATGAAACTACAAAACCTAAGGAATCCATTGGTACCAACCATGTCATACTACACTGTCGAGAAGGAGGCTAAATAACGCTCCAAACTTACGTTAAACTTTGGCGAGGAAAAACTGGCATGATCATTTTCGAAGGGGACCCTTGACCTCTGACCTCAAGATATGTGAATGAAAATGGGTTCTATGGGTACCCACGAGACTCCCCATCACAGACATGCCCACTTTATGATAATCACATGCAGTTTGGGGCAAGTCATAGTCAAGTCAGCACACTGACACCCTGACAGCTGTTGTTGCCTGTTGGACTTGAGTTTGCCATGTTGTGATTTGAGCATATTTTTATGCTAAATGCAGTACCTGTGAGGGTTTCTGGACAATATTTGTCATTGTTTTGTGTTTTTAATTGATTTCCAATAATAAATATATACATACATTTGCATAAATCAAGCATATTTGCAATAAATTGCGACAAATCTCCCTTTAAGGTACATTTTGAGCAGATAAAAAATGTGAGATAATTGTGATTAACTATGGACAACTATGCGAATAAATATTAGATATTAGATTAAATATTTTAATCGATTGACATCCCTAGTTTCTTAATAATCTATCATCTGTATTGTTTGTTGTTTCTGCTGTTGTTTAAATATTTTTTTGAGACACTCTTATGATGATAATGCAATCCATTTTGACTTGACTATACACACAGCATCACACATGCTGCAGCAGTAAAGACATAATGAGGTCACCTGATACAGTCAGTCACTCCGCTGTACGTGTCTTCTGTGCTCCCTCGGGTCAGCGACTGCAGTCTAGTCTTTATCACTGCAACACACACAGAGCTCAGGTGAATATACGACATCAACGAGCGGTGCACGCATCGCTGTAACAACGTTCACAGTCCCGCTCCTCACCGTCGACAGGGTTGACAGCGACAGCCGCCGTGCTCCCTGCGAGGCAGCCTGATATAAACGACACGTAGAAAGGAGCGGGCCCATCTGCGCCTCTTTTGCCCAGGTTGTTCAGGTTGGCAAAGAGGGGGAAGTAGATGACGGAGAAAGGAACATCCCTGCAAAAAGATAGAGATAGAGATATAAGGCAGTAAGTCATGTGAAGTTCATTGCAGTAAACTAGTTAAAACTAGTTGCCAGATGTGTTTTACCTGAGCAACGTGGCACCGAGGCCCTTATACAGCCCAGCGATGCCCTTTTCACTCAATAATTGTCTGGTGAGCTGCATGGCTGTCGGGGACTTCTCCACAGTACTTGCCGCCACCGTCTCTGGCATCAGCTTCCTCTGAGCCTCTATGGAGCATAAGGAACACAACATTAATAAGCTTCATATAAAGCCTCTAGAAACAAGCAATGCTAAGAACAGGTATGCGGGCAGACATTTTGAATTCATAACAGTAATAAGAAACCAGAATAAAGCTGTTGTAATCTCTGACATGACCACATGAGGCCACTATTTCTCTGGGTTATCCCCTTCACTTCATTCTTTGCTAAAGCAGCCATCTGGATTTAATTTCCTCTCACCAATTCGCCCAGCATCTTGGAGCTGGATTTTCAGCATCTCCATAGGAGTTGTGACAATAACCTGCAACAAAAAAGAAAATAAAGGGGTCAGGTACAACATATGCACACTGTGAACAAGGGATAATTAGTCTGTCAGGCCAAACATGTGTCCAGTGTAAAGCTACTGGCATTAGCTACGTGTCAACTCTTGTTTTCCTCTGTAATTCACGCAGTAGTAACTAGTTAACTGGATTAAGGGTGAGATGGCCATGTTCTCAGCCGCAATCTTAATCCAAGGTCTGCTACACTTAATCTAATCACGTTCCTCGGGCTTGAAGCCTTTGTCCTCATTGACAAGAGGCATTTCCCTCTGACTCACTCACTCAGTGCACACGGTCAAGAGCTCTCACAGCGTCTTATCTGATCACTCAAAGCTAGCTGCCAGCCTGCTAACAGGACAACATTTCAGTAGTTAGAAATTATTCATGAAAATACAACGCTACAGGTCACATTTAGATCCCAGATAACAGGGACAACCTACAGAGACAAACTGTGAGCATGTTTGTGCAACTACCTCCTCTCATTCGAACGTGCTCGTGGCTAATTCTAGCTGCAGGCAGGTGATAAATGAGGCGATGGCTGAGGCCCAGAGGTGTGTGTGTGTGTGAGCTGACACTGGCAGCACTAAAGGCAGCACTTCCAGATGGAGAACAGGAGGATGCAATTAAAGCGGCACCTCACTCACTCACCTGGCATGTACCTGCCCCGCACCCAGCCAGCATCTCTTTGGGCAGAGTGAGTTTTCTGAAAGGGAAAAAAAAAGACGACATAAAGCTCAGATTAATGCAAGCATTTGAGTGTGAGAGCCAGACAACTTTATTTCTGCAGTCCTACAAAAAAGGAGTCGTCACCACCTGGGCTGGTGATGATAATCTTTGTCTTCTATATCAACATGTCGGGCACAAGGGCAGATTAATAATTCACAAGGTGAGCGGCTGGGCCAGACAAGTCAATCATTCATCAGCTCGCATGTTTGTCACCATAGCGATGGAGATAGATGCCCCAGAAGCCTTCAGGTTTATCATGGGGGGGGACAATGGGTGGGTGATTGACTTTAGCAAAACCAGATGATGGTTGCTAATGTATGACGATGTGTGATACCATCATGTGCTAAGTTTCAGGGCTTCTGCTGACACACGTACAAGTAATTCCGTATTTTTAAACCAGACGGCTAACGAACCACTGCGAAATACTCAGTGCCCTCGGAGAAGACGACAGAGCGGTGGAGGATTAACTAGAGCCTTGGTGAGAATACGGACAGCTAATGTGTCAGTTTACATGTTAGTAAACACGCCAGTTAATCACAGTGTGAACGAGGGGAGTGGGTGTGTGTCAGTCAGCCTGTCGGCACGTTCATGCCTCACCCATCCTTGGAGAGGTGTTGCCTGAAGAAGTCGTTGGCAGCCAATTTGATGGCTTTCTCTGGCGTGACTAGTGTTAAGTTCACCGCCGCTCCTGGGAGGATAAAAAAGGACAGAGAGCAAGAAAGAGAGAAAAACAGAGAAAGGAGAGAGAGAATGAGAGATAATTGCCTGCAGCAGAGAGAAACAGATGATCCCTGTATTTGATGTCTGAAGCCTCACTGTGAAGCTGAAAGTAATCACAACCGTATGCTACCTAACAGCTTTGATGCTCTCATTGTTTACATTTCAGTGAGCTCAGACATGAATCACAAGAATTTAAAAATAATAAAAACTTACCACGGTACATCCCAAAATACCCCTCTGACCGGATGGTCTTAATAAGGCAATCTGACCTGAAACACAACAGTTGTGGAATGTTAGTTACCTATAAATCTGATGATAAGCTGGATGATACTGCTGATTAGTCCTGACTCCTGACTATAAAGCGCTCCAGGGATGACGTATTTTTGAAGGCCAACCAGGAAGTTAGCATCGACCTGGTTCCCTCGACAAAAAGCCAATGGAATTTTTCCATTTGAATTATTGCAGAAAATAAGCTCTGTGGCAAACAAACGTTTATGATACTTGCACGTTTTGATCCGTAAGATAATCTTCACAAATGAGCAATACTTTTATGATTTTTGAAGCGTAAATGAAATCGTCAGAAGGAAAAAGCTAACGTTAGGCTATAAAATAACTACACCACGGTCGCGTGAGTGTACACAACGACTGTGAAGGCAGAGGAGTTGGCGTGATGACGTTTAGTAGTCTCATTTAGCCACTTGTTAGCAACCGCCTTTCTTAAGAAACGTAAAAGCTTCAAAATTCACGAGTGGGGTATTTATTGATGTATTTTATACCGTAGAACAAAACATTAAAATCTCTTAAGCTTGTGTTAACCACAGACCTTAATTTAGGCATCTAACTAAAAACCCATTCAAAAAACCCATAGACTTCCAGAGGAGGGAACCGTAAGTGCTAAAATGCTAACTCATTTCCGGATTTTAGGACTCATTCCTGTAGCACTCTATATGTTTATATGTTCATATGCAAATGTCAGATACGGAAATGTCATACATGCTGGTGTAAAGGCGAGATCCATTTTGCTGGTTTTGCAAGCGAGTCTTGGCCAGGTCAATGGGAAACACACAGGTCACTCCAATTAGGCCAGCGATCCCCCCATTGATCAATTTGGCAGGCAAACTGGATGAGAGACAAGAATATGAAACGGTTAATAGATGTAAACAAGGCCACGGCGCTGGCTTTTGTATTTGTAGTCGTTCCACACTCCACCTCACCTGATCTGCTTGTCAGCCATTTATGTGAAGCCCCGGCTGGTCAAAGTGTCAATCTGTCTGTCAGCTAGTCACTCTGTGGTCGGTTTGTTACAGTTGTGGGTTGCTGTCCAGGTGGGATTATGTGGCCTGATTGTGCTTCGTCCTATCGTCTCGCTTGCAGTTGATGTTAATTTAAGTCAGGGGATATCTGTAAAGAAACAGGACAGGTCACATTAAACACTCTCATAAAATGACTGTTAACAAAACCGTTCCAACAAAATAGAGTACATTTCAACAGTTATGATGAAGCAATGTTGCCTTCACAAACATTACAACATATACTTGCTTTTAGTAACATGTGGTTACACCACCTAGATATACTGCAAAAAATCAATATCAGCAGGTTAGAGCTGCAACTAATGATTGTTTTCATTATGAATTAATTGTTTGGTATATAAAATGTCAGAAAACTGTGCATCACAATTTACTAAAGCCCAAGGTAGTGTGATTAATTTGTCAAAGTTAACGCAGTAATAACACTAGTGAAGATACTGGTATCATATGAAACTAGAAAATCTAAGGAATCCATTAGTACCAACCATGTCATACTAGCTTGTCACGAAGGAGGCTAAATAACACTCCGAAGTGTGTCCCCACGAGTCTCCCCCTTTACAGACACGCTTTATGATAATCACATGCAGTTTGGGGCAAGTCATAGTCAAGTCAGCACACTGACACACTGACAACTGTTGTTGCCTGTTGGGCTGCAGTTTGCCATGTTATGATTTGAGCATATATTTTATGCTAAATGCAGTACCTGTGAGGGTTTCTGGACAATATTTGTCATTGTTTTATGATGTTAATTGATTTCCAATAATAAATATAAACATACATTTGCATAAAGCAGCATATTTGCCCACTACCATGTTGATAAGAGTATTAAATACTTGACAAATCTCCGTTTAAGGTACATTTTGAACAGATAAAAAATGTGTAATTAATTTGTGATTAATTGCGATTAACTATGTACAATCATGCGATCAATCGTGATTAAATATTTGAATCGATTGACAGCCCTAATCATAAGTGTCCGACATGAGATGGTGCTAGTGTGGGGTGTCGAGGTATATATATATATGTATATATATATACATATATATATATAATAGTTACTTATTAATCCCTAAATAGGGACAATAGCACAAGATACATTTCCATAGTTCCATAATTAGGCAAAATTGACAGCTCCTTAAAATAGATCTTTAGCCATCATTGTAGAGGGACTACTTTCTGTTTAAACAAATCTATCATCACTGAAACATCTGTGCGTCATGCATGTCCTTGAACACTCATTTTCTTATGCATGAACTCTCTGATTGTACTGTACATACTGTATATGGGACACCATGTACAGGGGCAGCTCTGTCCTCTGTTTGCTGAAAAAGTCATTTCTGAGCAAACAGATGAAATATGTTCCACGTGGCCGAGAAGATGCTCCATATTTTTGGTACAGAATGCCCTCAGTGTGAAAAGATGCTTCCCATTTCCCCTTTTCATTCTCTCCACCCCCTTCATCCACCAATCACAACCTGCCTCTACGTGTGCAACCTGCCTCCTCCTCCTCTCCTCCTCCTCACCGGCCCTCCCCAATCATTTCCCTCAGTCACGAGTCACGACTCACAAACACAGCTTTTCCGTCTCAGATCTTTGCTGACTTGCGGGTTTTCTTAGTGAAGTGCATCAGTGCTGCGTATGACAAATCATATCACTAATTCCTCACATTCTGTTTCAGAAAGATTGCACAGCAGGATGTTTAGGTTTCTGGGCGTGAATGCAGCTGTGGTCTGGTGTGTTTGGTTTGGATGGGGACTTGAGGCCCCCGCTGGCTGCTCTAGAGGTGGAGAAGGGAGGAGGAGATGGGGTTTCAGAGCAGGTCAGCGAGCCGAGCCGCCTCTCTGGTCTCTCTTGGCTGGGTTTCTCCTCTCTGCTCCCTTGAGCCGACTTCACAGCCTTCCTCACCGTTTCTCATCCAGCTGTGATTACACACACATTTTCACTTTAACCACGCTACTTTTGTTTCCCCATTTCCTGTCACTGACTTCCTCCTGAAATTAACTCCACAGTCAGCACACTGATTCTCTTCAAACAATAATTTACAGACAACTATACTCTGTCAGTAATAGGACTGAGGAGATAATGTGTGGTGAAGAGCGCTGCAGTCTTACATGAGTCACCCATCAAACCGACATCTCCCTCCTTCTCCATCACGCTCGCGGCTTCACTCGTCCACTTCGGTTTCTTCTACACCACACTACTGTGTCTGCGCCAGGACATTTATTTGACCCGCAGTCATAGCCTGGCTGTATTGTCTTGTCATGACAATTGGAGTCTGTATGGAAACAACTAGCATCAGCGTGCAGAATCCACAGCACACAGTGGCATCACTCATCAACGAAATCTCCAAGGAATTCCTTTTATTCTCACAGTAGGAGAAAGACAAAACAAACTGTTAGGAAACTGCAGTGGAACTGGTATTTCTTCTCTCCAGACCCGCATCACTACACCACTTTAGAGGCCGCAAAGGGTTGCAAGGTCATTTTTCAATTCACTACCATAGACTGTATATAAGAAGAGGACGTAGTCACCGTGACTTCGCCCATTGGTTTGTGGACTGCCGTTTTGAAGCCTGGAGTTCGGCATTTTGGCCATCGCCATCTTGGTATTTGGCTTTCAAAAAGGTTATAATTAACTTTCATGAACTGAAAACACACTATGAAAGGGTTAAAGTTGTAAGATGAAAACACGGATAATTCCAGACCGGACAACGCTGTGGTAGCGACCTGTCAATCACAAGATAGCCACGCCCTAAAGCATACCCTGATTTATGGTCTATTTGACTCTAAATGAGACCATAATTTACTAAATGAACATCATGCTGTTTGAAGAAGACTTGAAACTAGCGATTGAGACCATAAACTCATGTTTACAATGTTAACTGAGGTAATAAATCAAGTCAGAAGTAGGGTCATTTTCTCATAGACTTCTATACAATCAGACTTCTTTTTGCAACCAGAAAAGTCGCCCCCTGCTGGATATTAGAAAGAATGCAAGTTTAAAGCACTTCCATATTGGCTTCACTTCTCAGACCCTTAGGTAGCCCACGGCTCACTACACAATTAAAGAGGAGAGTTACTTAAAGACAAAAAATAAAACTTCTTTATTCAACTAGCCAACCACAAGTGACTGGAAACATCTCCCTCTTAAACACACATTCACACAGAGGTCATATTTTAGAGTTTTCACCTCCAGAGCAGATAAGCACTGATGAGTAAACAATAGACAAGGTGATTGTGAAACTTGCCCGCAGAACCTTGAACTTAACGACTTAACTCAGACAGACATTGGACACACTTGATTAAAGAGTCAATGGAGCACCTACTGAGATAACAGTTGAGTTTTTGACCCTTGTTCATCAGTTCAACTTGAACAATGAAGCAATAAACACTGTTTTACTGACAAGGATACTGAAAATGTATGTTGAACCGTGTCAGTAAAGCAGCAAGCAATCTTCTTTTGCTAGACGTAAGGATATTATAAAGAAATAAATTGTAATAAATTCCCCAAAACGTTTTACTTAAACCTTTAAAATATGTAATTACAAGTTCCTGGACCGATGCTTATATAAATTTAAATGCTCATAGGTAGTGTATTTAATGATCCAGTTCATGTAATCCCACAAAGGTGGGGCAGAGGGTGTCAGCATACAGATTTACATATAATTTATGAATGACACCAAATATTATGTGAAGTGCAATGATGTAATAGAATAATGTATCAATCAAACACAGGGACAATAATCATAAATAGGATACTTGATTTTTAAAGGATGTTGACTCACCTGAAATGTCAGCTGATTATTGTCTAAATAAGGTATTGTGTAGAAGAATACGATGAATAAAATATTCATAACACAACAAAGGCTATTCAATGTTTCTGGAATTAGTTTCAATACAACAAGATCAAGGACATAATTTCTGGACAATTAAGATTTAAGACTTGTACTGGTATGATAGCTGGTAACAACTGTGTAACATTTGAGGTAACCTTTTTCCACTTCTTTTAATTATAAGCAAAATTGACTTAAAGTATCAAAAGTAAAAGTACTAATTATGCAGAAGGACTCCTGTCACAGTGTTATATTATTATAGAATATTATATTATTGTTTTTATAATTGACAAATACATGCAAGATCATTGTAATGTTATAGTTCTACAATGTGGAGACAATTTTAGAGTTTAGTTTGTTTACCAATGGATAGATTAGCAGTAGTAGAAGTACTGCATAATGTACTATATAATGTTTTTTATGTAAAAAGTAACTGGGATCTTTAGGTGTCAAATAAATGTAGTGAAGTAAAAAAAAAAAATACAACATTCAGAATGTTGAATCAGAATGGAAATACTCAAGTAATGTACAAGGGAAATTGTACTTAAGTTCAGTGCAAAGCATACATGTAGCTAGCTGCTTCCACTAATCTGCTCTAAGGCTTGTCTCAATCACAAGGACTCACAAAAAGATCAATATAACCCTGCAGATACTGAAAATCTGGAGGCAAATCCACACCAGTTAATTTCCTATGCAAAGCTCAATGCAAATTATTTTCCATTCATTCAAAACAACCAGAGAAAATAATGTACCTTATCCATCACAGCTCCTTGGCTACCTTTCTGCCCTCCAGTGCCAAACAGAGTAAAGGTCCTGCTGACTAAATGACTAAATCAGTTTGCTAAATGACAGCAGGAAGTCAGTGGCCACAGTGACAAAGCACTGTGGGTAGTCAGCACTTCGCTCACGTGACTGTGGCTGCTCGAAAAAGATAGCAAAAGAAACGAAAATCACACGTATCCTTCCTCATTATCCCAGAGCAGGCGGTTGTTACCAGTCCATCTGTCTCACATGTACTGGTTTGATTAACGCACTGTGTGTTCCTGCAATCCTCTATCAGATGTCAAGTACTTTTCTGAGCTGCAACAGCACAAATCTCTCTTCTGGACACATTATTTTCTATACAAGATACATGAATTTGTCTATTATTAGTCTACAGCAAAGCTACTATTAATATACGCTAGTATTATATGGCTTACATGCAGTTTGATATGTCCTTGTGTATATTTGTTTGGATTAGGTTTTAAATAGTTCTCTGCACTGACAGCTGTATGCCTACTGTTCTTCACAACAAACCTGACAGCTGCAGTCGTGCTCTTACCGTGCTTTTTTTAAATAAAGGTTTATGAGATGCAGTCCATTTTTGGACATCTAGAGCACTGCGGAAACAAGGGATGAAATTTGTGGTGTCACATAAATCTGATTACTATTCCCTCTTCCCTACAGCCTCGGGATTATAAACCTAATTCCTATTTAGGAAAGCTCTCTCGCAATCTCCATTTACAACCAGGGGAGTGATATGGGCACAGCGATGCATTGAGGTGCTCTACACATTACAGCCATTAAACCTGCACAGTTATGCATTGTTGTTGTTACCTGCTGTAGATCAGAAATAACAAGCTGGATTTAACAAGCAGCACAAATGCCCCTTCAGTGCACAGAGGTGGTGCAGTGTTTAGTTCCACAGGTATCTCTGGTGGCCCAGTTTCATGAGTCACCTGGGGCTTGTCTCTTGTCTCCTCTGTTTTGCCTCCCTCTCAGCTTTCCCCCAAACTTGATAGGAAAATAATGATACCACTGTGAGTGGACTTTCCTTTGAAAAAAAGCTAAATGCAGCATTGAAGCATCTGATTACAGTTGGCAGATTACAGCAAGGCCTTGAATGGCCTGAAGGACTGTAACATTCACACAGCATCTTCCCACAGCACGGCTACACGCCACTTCCATTCAGTGCACATAACCCAGTGACATTTAGTAGTCCTTGCCACTGGGATTTTTAGGAAATGCTTTACGGGTGTTGTCCTGCATGCAGATTAAATGGATATGTAACATAATGTTGTTTTCTACTTAAAGCAGCAGTGGGTCAAAATGGAGCAAATATGATTAAAAAAAAAGTTATTTTTATAAAACTGTCATTATATGTTGACAGTAGTGCATGAGACAGGTAATCTGAAAAAAATCATGTGCTTCTGGTTCCTCCAGTGCTCCTAACGGCATCTGCAAGATTTCACAGACCGGAGGAAAACAACCAATCAGAGCCGAGCTGGAGCCTGCTCAATCACTCGCAAACTCCGATCAAACGGTCAAACTAGGCAGCACTGATCAAATATGAATCAATATTCTGTTACTGTAATGCTTATTTCCCGCGTAAAATGTTTTCAGAATCATCTTGTAGTGTACTGTTTAGCTGTAAAATGAGAAAGTTTGTGACCCGGCAGCCATGTTGAGATCTGTTGAGGAAATACCAAGCACCGCCCAACAGCCGCAGCACAGCCAATAGGAACGCTCAATAGGAACACTCTCTCTCTGAAATTCAATTCAATTCAATTTATTTTTATATAGCGT
The DNA here is from genome assembly GCA_916700995.1 of Hozukius guyotensis. Lineage (NCBI taxonomy): Eukaryota > Metazoa > Chordata > Actinopteri > Perciformes > Sebastidae > Hozukius > Hozukius guyotensis. Next base: position 19,319 of record CAKALU010033046.1, read on the forward strand.
AAAATCATAACAGAAGTTATCTCGAGACGCTTTATATATAGAGCAGGTCTTAGACCGTACTCTATAGTTTAGAGACCAGGAAAAACTCCCCATTAAGCGGGAAGAAACCTGGAGCAGAACCGGGCTCTGGGAGACCTGAAATGACCTGTGATTGGCCAAAGTCTCCTGTCACGGGCTAGATTATTTAAAGCCTGAAAACAGAGCCATGAGGAGGTAAAGAGGTCTCTCAGAGCACTTGAATTACATTATACTGAAAGGTTATTATGGAAATTTTGCCCAATGATGCCAAAAACATTCTGCCTACTGCAGGTTTAATGAGAGAAAAGCAATGTTTTCAGCATTACCGGTACAACAGTTCCATCGGAAAACACAGGATGTCACCCTACACCCATGAATGGCTCAACCTCATCAATTATTTCAAGGCTGCAGCTTTATTACTTTACACAGCTTGGCCTCATCATAACCTACACAATGCACTGGAAAAACTCCTTTTAAAAGCATTGCTTCTTGACATCTTGCTCAGCAGTTGAATGTCCCCCTTCTGTGAGGCGTTCAAGGCCTCAGCAGAGGGTAAAATAGACATAGCCTCGAGCAGGCAAGATATTCAGCAATTAATAATGATTTAATTATCTCACCTTCCTTTCATCCTGTCCGTAGAAGTAACAGTATGTTAATGTTTAGCTAGTGAGAGGTGAGTAGTTTCACGTTTCTCTACCAATGAAAAAAGGAGGTGGGTACGGTTAAAGTGGGTTTACCCTCCACTACCAACACATAATTACACCCTGCTGTGTGTGGTAACATCCAAAACACCAAAGCAAGCTAACATTTCCTTACTTAAACTGATAATAATAATAATACAATAACCGTTACACCTGTCACCTCGTCAGGTTTTATGGGTAAAAATATGACGAGGGTGTTTGAACGTCATATTAACCGTTACTTTAGAACGTTCACATTCATAACCGTTGGGATTTCTACATTCTAACAGCCGTTAATATTCAAACCAACCATGTAACGGTAGAAAATATGTTATAGGCTCGACACATAACGGACATTATTATCTTACTACGAAGCGGCAACACACACAATCACACTACTATCTAGCTTCTCATCTCGTTTTTTGAAATAGGACATTTAACGCTAGCTTGACGTTATTTTCAGGTAACGGCTTCTATTCATTCTCTGAACAAGACATCACGACTCACAACCAGACTTGTCTGCCTGTCAGAGGTGAGTAGCTTCACGTTTCTCTACCAATGAAAACAGGAGGTGGGTACGGTTTAAAGTGGGTTTACCCTCCACTACCAACACATGATAATTATTACACCCTCACTACGGAGCGGAAGCCGGCAGAAATTCGGTAACCGGTCCGGTTGCTGTGTGGGGTAACATCCAAAACACCAAGCTACCATTTCCATACAAACTGATAATGATAATACATAACCGTTACACCTGTCACCGACGGCTCGTCAGGTTTTATGGGTAAAATAAGACGTTTGAACGTCACATTAACCGTTATTTTAGAACGTTCACATTCATAACCGTTAGGAGTTTACATTCTATTATGTAGCCGTTAATATTCAAACCCACCATATGTAACGGTAGAAACATAACGCCACATAACGGACATTATTTAAATTGCCTCTTACAACGACTTACTAGCTTTTCATCTCGTTTTTCTTTTATAGGACATTTAACGCTAGCTTGATATACGTCGCCTTCACGTTATTCTCAGGTAACGGCTTCAATTCATTCTCTGAACATCACGATTCACACAACAAGACTTTTTAACTGCATCCCGTTATATCTTTCTACATACCACATATAGAGCCGTTTCCGTTATGTCTCTCCCGGTGTGGTTGCTGTGTGAAATCAAAGACTCTGTGTATCTTTGGCTTGACAGACCGACAATAGCTAACCTACCTACCGGTGTTCCTAGCATTGGAGTCCAGCGGAGGGAGGAGGAGGAGGGAGTGAGAGAGCAGGGGAGGAAGAGGAGGAGGGGGAGCTGAAGATGGAGTAGGAGCAGAGTAGGAGTCCGATAAAAGAGATTTAAAGAGGAGGTCCTCTAGTGGTTTATAGTAGAAGTACAGACATATTTGTTTTATTTGCAGTAAAGGTGTAGAAAGGGTGGGGGATGGGGGGGACAGCGTCATCATGACGATTCATCTCAACCCCATTGACCTTGAGCACTAAAATAGAAAAGATGGCTACAGCTGAAATATTGGGGATGATGTGCAGCATGCAGCTATAAAAGTGTCTAATGACTCACTACAGGACTAGATTAAAAAACAGCTGACACATTTCTTTACATAACAGTTTTACGAGAGATGAAAATAGTGGAGATTCATATTAAGGGTGTTTCTGCAACTATACGGGCATTTTTAAGCCTCAGCAATGAAATTTATGTTATGTCATCCCCCCTCGGCACAACACAAAGCGCCTGGGTCAGTCCATGCTGGTAGCCATCAGGCTCCACAACCAAGGCTGACCCTCATATGAGAACTATGAGGACTTTAAGACCTTTAAACATGCACTATCTGCAACTATCTTGGACTCTAACCACTGGCGCACTTTACACTTACTTTACACTATAAATCCTGTATACCATTTTATAGACTGCACATATGTACATACTACATTTATTTATTGACGGACTGTACACACTATGTTCACCCATTCAGTCTGTATCTTTTATATCTCTATTATTGTTTTTGTCATTTTTGTATACCTTTACCTCTCCTGTGTTTCACTCTATTTGCTGATGTTTGCTGATGTTGCTGCTTTGACACCTTAATTTCCCTCTGGGGATTAATAAAGGTAATCTTATCTTATCTTATCTTAAAGGTCCCATATTATGCTCATTTTCAGGTTCATACTTGTATTTTGTGTTTCTACTAAAACATGTTTACATGCTGTAATGTTAAAAAAAACAACTTCATTTTCCTCGTACTGTCAGCCTGAAAATGCCTGTATTTACCCTCTGTCTGAAAAGCTCTGTTTTAGCGAATTTTGATTGACGGAATTGCAACAGAATTGCGTTACTAGGCAACAGCTTGGATCCATGTGTACATCCTGTCAGCTGGTGACATTCACATACACTGCAACCAGGAATAAACTGGGACACATTTAGAATGTTTACGTTTAAAATTGTGTCAAGGGTCTAAATATTGTATATTCGTGACATCACGAATGGCCAGAAATCCTGACAGCTTGTTTCAAATGCAGAGTTTCTGAACACGGGCTGTGTGTATTTCCCTGTGGATTGAGTGTTTCGATACTTTCACAGTATTTATATAGGACTTAAGCCTGCTTTATAATAAAAAAACATGAAAATCTCACTTTTTTATAATATGGGACCTTTAAAATTTGCAGTGCAATGCTTGATAAATATATACATAGTGTTATTACCCATCTTGACATAAAAGTAATTACTAAATAATGTGATTTAATACAATTTAAGAAGCATTTTTATGGGTCCAAACACCACTTTTCATCATGTCCCACATGTTGAGATACGTAAAATGAGCTAATTCAATTATAATATGAAATTATTTTAAATGGAAGAATTGTTTCATATACATATTACATTACATCATATTAAAATTATTTATTTGTTTACAAATCATTTACATGATTTTTTAAATCAAAATGTGCCTGTCCCACACTTCTGAGTCCTTACCGCGAAACTGAATAAATGCCATAGTAAAAGTTTTATTCTAAACCAAAGTTTCTATGGAAACAGAAGTTAGCAAGTGAGCACATGGATGACAGATTGGGCCACCCACACGGCTGACCCGACTAGATCCAGAGAAACAAGGTTAAGATCACCGTTTCTTCTGTAGTATTTACTGTGTGTCCTTACCATACAGCTTAATAATTGTGTGTTTTGAACTACATTTAAAAAATATTAACATTACTGTTGAATTCATGTATATTAGATGCCAAGAGTCAAAGCTAACGTAGCAGACCTGGCTAGTTGCCACTTATCTGCAATATTAGCAAAAATGTCATTTCTGCATCATGTGCGGTAAGGACATTAGACATTAGAATTGCAATGTCTGTCATAAAACACAACCTTTTTAAATATTTTTTGTGTAAATGTCTTAAAATATTATAGAAATTAAAAAAGAAAAATTTATAAAAGGAAAATTATTGTAATGTTAAGGACATTTAGTATAAGAACAAGTGATGAAAAATAAAAATGTTACAGATTAAAATCTTAACCACTAGCCTACACGTAATTGTTGTGTACCTGTTTATATGTATTACATACTTTAATGGTTAAAATTAAAATTCAAAGAGGTTGATTTTTTTATTTTTTATTTGGCAGAGTCAAAAGTGACCGTAGTTGCAGAAACACCCACATACATTTAAAAAAAATCTAATGTCCTGATATGTCACTGATGTGAGCTGCAACTAAGCTGGTTTCTAGGTGACCAAAGGCACACAAGGAAGAAATTCAATCAGCCGTAAAAATGGCCTCCTGTTGCACTTTCAGTAAGTAGTCCAGGCCTCCATGGTCCAACAGCTCCCAGTGTTTGCTCTGCCTCTTAACTCTGTCAGAACAGCTAATAGTGACTGCCAAATTTCTGCCAAGAAATGAAAGTGATTAAAAATACTCATGATCTTTTGGTGCCTTCAAATGAGGTTGTGTTTGCCGTGTTCACCGGAAGACTCCATATGTGGTATTCACAAACCCGTAAGTGGAAAGTTTCTGAAAGCTCCGAGTTCACGAGTTGTGACGTGTTTGTTGACGTTGTCAGAAATGGCGGAGGCCATGGAAGTAAATTTTTCGGTGCATAATAAGTTAAAATATTGTAATTTTAGTCGTATATTGTTTTTCTTTGTAATTTTATAATATGTCTGAGGAAAATGTTGATATTCCAACAACCTCATCTTTTTCCTCTGTCATTATGCCTTTGCATTTCCTGCATTATGTTACCCACTTGCTAGCTTGCTAAATTGTTAGCCTCTGTGGCTTCTAGACGCCGACAGTAACGTTAATATTGCCGTTGCTTAGCAGCGGTGTTCTCACGACTTAACCACTTGAACGCCAAGCATATTGTGTACATGACTTTTGAAAGCACCATAAGTCAAAATGATGATGAGGAATCAATTATGATATTGATGTAATTCACAATTATGAGGTAGTAAGTCAAAATTATGACACACAAAGTAGAAACTATTAGATATTAAAGGGACTGTATGTAAGTTTTTAAACAAATTAAACGTTTTTTCATTGCCAATGTGTGAACAGGTTGTAACCTAACCTAAAAAATTAGACCTTCCGTAACTTTCTGGGTTTCCTCTATCAGCCTGTACACTGCTTTTAATGTGAAGAATGCGGAACGTTTGTTCCGGGAAAATCCAACGAATGTGACGTCATGCACGCTTGCGAGTGCCTTTACTTTCTTCAGCGCCGCTACAGGGCTAACAGTGTGCAACGATAGGTAACGTTCGGTTAGAAATCGAGCCCGCTTACACCAACAGACGACCAGCCCCCACCACAACTGAGACTCAAACACAAACTCCACAGAAGCACAAAAAAACAGTTATATCTAGTGAAGCCCATCTTGCAAAACAGGAATGTGACCGACATCGGGGGGAAAACTAGGATCAACATCAGCCGGGCCTTCGATTCATGGAGGGACTTTCATTTGGTTTTGGGAACCAAAACGGACCCCAAGCTGGCAAATTACCTATTGGACAGGTAAGCTAACATTACTGCCAAGCATGTGAATATATATAGTGATATTGTGGTTTAAGCTGTCAATCACGTTCAATCTCGTGTGTCGCCTCGCTGTTTCCAGCGATGCTCGCTCGTCTACGTAGTGCAAGCAACAGGACGCTGACTGCGGCCACAGGTGTGAAAGAGCCCCTTTAAGTAAAAAATAATTTTGAATTACAATGAGTATTTTTTTTTCATCTTGTATCACTTTTATCTTTTTCTGGCAGAAACAGGCTTCCACGGTGTTGAATACTGAGGCAGCTTTTAAAAAGTGTGAAAACACAAGCCTCAGGCTATTGTCTTTATCAGTCCATCCATTTCACCTGACTCCTGTAGGTCTTGTGAAAAGCACCACCACCTGTTAAGTGGCTATCCTGATTGTGTTAAGATAGATTTTTGTACTCCAGGACAGTTGTTTAGACAGCAGGATGAGATGACGGGGCACATTGTAAACAAACAGGTTACTCAAGCGTAAAGTCAGCCATCTGCACCCAGCGTGGCTTCATCTACTGCTGCTTCACCGAGGGAGGAGCTCTCAGCTTCCAGGCCCACTCTCCTCAGCGACTCAGAGTACTTTCTCCTTCCTATACTGACAATGTCTTCAATCTCATCCGCCAGGTCTCTCCTGCCGCTCTCGATCATGGCGGCCGCCAGCCTCGACGCTGCTCCTGGTCCTGCGTTCTTCTGTCCCCGGGCCCAGTGGAAAAGCATGTCCAGCACCAAGGCTCCCAGGTTGTCCCTGGTGAGGAGAGCAGAGCAACACAATCAGTTTAACATCGGCTACAGTGACCTACCAAAGGTTTGAAAGATAACTGATGTAAATATATATTAGCAGTTCTCACGTCACCGCAAATTATATTCTATATTCTATACCAACTATGGCCACAAGCAATATTGTATGTTTCAATTCCACTGTGGGATAAAATAATTTTCTAGATACTTTACCTTGATAAACATACATATATCAAAGAGTATAGAAGCAAAGATACGAAACTGGCGGAAGCGTAGCTCTGCTGCTGGGTGCTGATAATGCAATGGAACGAACAATTGACTTTCACTTCTTGGCAATATACGTTCTTTGCATATACTATATGAAATGTACTAACACAGCCTATTCATGTGAGGTATTTGGGTCTCCATGTCAAGATAAACCATGTATAAACTATAAGGTTTTGTCTATGTATCACCTGTTTCCAAAGGAAAACATTTATCTGACAATTTCCATCAAATACACAAATCATTAAAATAACATGTGAATGAGTTCCTATATAAAAACTTCTTACAGAAAACCATCTACACAACATGCACGTATGATTTTAAATAACGCATTTTTCTTCCGCCTCCAGGATGCGTCACTCTGGGGTTTCTGAGCATGAAGAGCAGTGGGGGGGTGGTGGGGACAGATGAGCATCAGTGTGTGTGTGTAATCTCCTGCAGTGTCCCAGATGGCTCAGTGATGGCTGACAGTGCAGATTAAAACAATCAAAATTCTCCACCATTCCTCTCTCCTACTGCGGTTTCCCTTCACTCTCATTACATCTCTCCAATCCCATCTTGTTCCCTGAGAGGCTTTGGCTGAGCTAACACACGTGTGCGCACGCACTGCTTACGTCATTCACTCGCTTAGAGATGCTTTAAACAGAAAATGTACATTTTTATCTAAATCTCTCTTTCAGGATCTATAAAAAAAACTAAATTAAACAGGTCAGGTTGACATAATGTTGGAATTCTATTTTATATATATATATATATATTACCATTTTATAATTGAGCTTTGCTTTCATATGAATGTGTACCACATCTCTTAAGCTCTTAAAGGAACAGTGTGTAGGATTTCGGCGGATCTATTTGCAGAAATGGAATATAATATTCATATCAGGGCTGTCAAAATGAATGTGATAATAACGCGTTAACACAAATTAATCTTAACGCCATTGATTTCTTTGACGCATTAACTGCTATTTTTAGGTTGAAAGCAGGTTTTAAAGCTAGAGTGAAGATACTGGCATCATATGAAACTACAAAACCTGAGTAATCCATTGGTACCAACCATGTCATACTAGCTTGTCGGGAAGGAGGCTTAATAACGCTCCAAACCTGCACTAAATTTTGGAAAAACTGTCATGGCCATTTTCAAAGGGGTCCCTTGACCTTTGACCTCAAGATATGTGAGTGAAAATGGGTTCTATGGGTACACGAGTCTCCCCTTTACAGACATGACCACTTTTTTTTTCTTGGCGGTTCACATTACCGCAGTCTTGGAGAGGGAGGAGTGAGTGGAAGAGTACTCAGTTGGTTGTAATTGCAACCACACCACTAGATGTTGCCACATCCTACACACTGTACCTTTAATGTTCATGTTGCATCGACCAGAATTTTTCAAACACCCACTTTATTTTATTTTCTCGTCAAGATATCAAAATTTCCTAAGAAACCAAATATTGAATTTGTACTGTTACATTTTGGCAGCTTGGTGTTTGAGTCTTGGCCTTAAAATAAACAAAACTGCTCTGAATTTAGATGTCAAAATCATAGAAGTAAGAGTATGAGAGCTTATATGACAGGTTATAATAGAAATGACGCGGTCCGTAATTCCTACTTGTATTTGAACTGGATGCGGTCCAACTCCTGGTAGCTTAAGCCAAGATTGATGCCGATGACACGCCAGTCCTGTCCTATCTGAAGAGAGATGGACAGCAGGTTGGCCTCCGTCAGGTAGCCGCTCTCAGGGTCACCCAGGTTCAGAGGAGGATACTGGAGCTCTTCCATTATAAAATTATTTTCTGAGTTTAGAGCCTATGACAAAAACAGAGAAAAGATAACATGTGCAGTGTTTCCCTCAGGTTGTGACATTACATGTAGGTAGCAGCTAACATTATTTAGTTGGAAGAAATAAGCATCTAGTTTAGATGCTAAATAATAATATGTATGGAAGGTACACTGTACATGTTTATTATTTCTATTTCTAACCACTATACACAAGGATATCATCCAATATTCTAAGACAAAATACCCGGAGCAGGTTCATACTAATTCATATACTATCCATAAATGCTGAAAATATCTATGTTATCATATGAAATAAAGAAAAAAAACTGTCACTTCAACTGACAGGAAGTCTTAGTGGTAAAGTGGCAAGCCACTGGCTGTCAGCTCCTTTCCTCTTTCTCGCCACTTCCTCTGGCAGGTTGCTGGGAATCTCCCCTCTATAAAAAGACACCTGTAACAGAGATACAAAACATATTTTCAAAGTATTTTCCAAACAATACATACAGACTGATTGATGAAACAAAATAACTTTTCTAACTGGCTCTGAGCCCGGCAACTGTGGTGAACTGTGACCACAAAGGTAGAAACATCCATACAGTGTAATACAATAAATACTCCTAAACTAATACTTTTCGGTCTGCTGTATTATGCTGAAAGGTGTATTTAACTCTTTTTTATAGCATATGAACATAAATATGAGAAACACCTTACTATATAATACAAACCAATACAAACACAACCCATTACACAATCAATATGGCTCTGACAGTTTCACAAAAAGTAGTGTTTAATAGAGAATTGGTTTGGTCGTACAGTGTACAGGGGTTTCTACTGTCTGGTCACTTAAACCCCATCAGACTGGATTTATTTCTCTAGGGGAGGTGGAGTGATTTTAGTAATTACAGTAATAATTACAGCTACAATTACCTACTGTTTTTCTGCAGACTCGCTGGTCCTCCTGTAATTTATATCCTGTACAGAGCAACGTCCTCGTATTTTAAAATGGATCTGAGTTTTTTTTCCGCTGCAGGAGCTGCTGTCCTTTTTTTCTTCTTTTTTTCTTCTTTTTTAAATCAGCTCTGACTGCTTTGACTTTTGTGTGAAAAAAAGTCAAAAATGTGTTTAGGGCTGCAACTAACGATTATTTTCATTGTCAATGATTATTTTCATTGTCAATGATTATTTTCTTGATTAATCAATTAGTTCTTTGGTCTTTAAATTGTCAGAAAATGTAGATCAGTGTTTTGAGATGACATCCTCAAATATCTTCTTTTGTCCATAACTCAAAGATATTCAGTTTACATGTCATAGAGGAGTAGAGTTTTAAATTTTTTCTACTCAAAATAATTGTCGCTAAATTTAATAGTTGACAATTTATCGATTACTCATTGCAGCTCTAAATGTGTTTGCTAATCTGATGTATGAAAACCTGCTGACACATACACAACATATACAGGTAGGCCTATTTGGGTACGGTACCACTATGATGGCAGAAAAACCACGTAAACTCATCAAATGGGCTGTTGTCATGTCAGCTACAGGTAATAGTATATTCTCTTTTGAGCCCTGTTGTTGGCCTATATTTGTTTACAATTTGGCAGGCTGTTCCTGTTTGCAATGTACCCACACATGTGGAGACAACTATCACTGGATTACTGTGATACTGAAGAAAACTTAAAAATGTGATGCTTCTCTGGTGAGTGGATTTATGGACATTTATTCGCAACGGAGCAAATGGTATCCTCAGGAAGTGAGCCACTCTGAATGATATAAATATGTGTTTCATATCTGTGTGTTTATTTGAGTTAAAACTCTGAGAATGTCCATGTCTATTACAGACCATATCCTGCAATTTCCCGATGGTTAAAATGTCCCCCTGTAATGTTTATCCTGTCTGAATGGGGCTTTAGTGTAGACTGTAATGTACAGTATGTAGAGGAGTGATAAAGTACAATCTGTTACTTATTGTTTGTTATAACATAATGTAGATGAGATCATGCAGTCCTTGCACCAGTTGTACCGCCATGTAATGTGGAAATGTAAGATTCACAAAGTGACTGTGACTGTACTGTATGTCAGCAAACAGGAAACACAGCAGAAGTGATTATTTCCAGTCACTGAACGTCCTTGTCTGATGAATATGGTGTCTGTCTTACTTGTCCCCTCACTGGCCCCGTCTGACCCTGAGCTGGACAGATGTACACTTCCTTCAGATTCTTCAGGCTGGAGTAAAACACAAAACACAGTCTTCCCGCTACACAGTCGGGTCTCTCTGGAGAAGAAAAAAAAAAAGGAAAATATAATCTCAGGATTTCTGACAAATAGCTGCTCCAGAGGATAATCATTCCACAACAGCACATCATAAGCCTCTGGCAGGAAAGCAAGAAAAAAAAGTTTATTTAAGATAGAGGACTTCAGACCTGTGCTGATATCTAAGCCCCTCTCAAAGCCGGCAAAGAACTGCTCCCCTTCCAGCAGGTCACACAGGTCTGAAGGCTGAGGGCCGTCGTATTGCTCTGACAAAGACTGCACTCTGCCGTCCACCTGGGCAGGAAGCACCACAATCACTGCTTAACTTTTATACATAAAAGTTTTGATGCTATGATGAAATCAGTTTGACTCTCACACTGAGAGAAGAGGGCTGCTATACAGACTGTCCTTGGTGTAATTAGATCTATTAAACTACACAGTTAGAGCACAGAGAGGAGAATTACAAACCTTGTTAGCAGGTAAACACTGCAGCATAACTTGTGAAGGATCAGTCTTCCTCTGGAGGACGAAGAACTGGACTTTAAACTGTTTTAGCCTTTGATAGACCTTCCTGACCACCCCGCTAACACAGCTATGAGTAGTGTACCACAGCCAGTACCTGCGATGGCGCACACAAAGCTGTGTTAATAAAATGCAAATATATAAATCAAACATACATTATGACAGTGGTTCCCGACCTAATTTCCTTGGAGCCCCCCCTACTTGTATCTCAGAAAAGCTGAACAACGAAATCCTCAGTTTGAATATAATAATATATTAATATTAATATATTATTATTATTCTATTAAATGATTCTTTTTCAAATTAAATCAACTTTCTTTAATGAATAGAAATCGACAGTTTTGTCAACATAAATAAAGTGATGACATCTTGACAGATTCGCCAAGCGAATGCAGATACGTAATATGATCCTTTTTTTGTAACGACTTAATTCATTTACTATAATAGTGTTAGTGCCAAAATAGATTTGTTGTTATTGTGGTTAAATAAATGTAATTTATGGTGTTAGATTGCTGCTAGACCGCCCCGTTAATACAGGTGCAGGCCTTCCTTTGTGTGCGGAAAGCGGGAGAGCAAACAGGTTTTTTTTGCCAGAGTGAAAATGTTGTTTTTGAAAGTCTAAACGCCAACAAATATGGATTCCAGCAGAATATTTTGATAGATTTTGCTAAGTAGCAAAAAAATATATCTTTTCAAATAGTTTTATATACAGACTTTTGTATAAATTATCCAGTAAGTGTGTTATTTTGATTTTGATATTTTGATATGACATGAGCAAATCTAATTTTGAAAACCTCAGACCAGACAAATCCTGGCGCGTCCCTGTGATGTTTTGGACCCCAGGTTCGGAACCACTGCATTATGAAAACATATTCTAAAAACTTACCAGGAGAAATGTGTGATGTAGAAAATGGCGTACAAATGGGTTATGTTGAGAGACACTTGTGATGTGATGTCAGTCCAGTTTTGGGCAGTGGGGTCTCCGTGTAGCAGATGCAAACAGGACGCATCGACCGTGTGGCCTACAGAAGCACCAGACATGTTAATACTTGCTATGTTATAAACATGTAACATGATAATGAAGGCATGTTGTACCTGTGACTCCAGATGGCAGAGGGACCTGAACTTTGATAGGCTGCAAAAACTGCATGCTGGGTGTCTGGGAGAGGCAGAGCAGAGGGCTAACTCTGGCCTGAGGATCACCACACAGTGCCTGAACCTCTGACACAGAAACCTGCAGCACCTACAGAGAGAGAGACAAACTAAAGCCATGCAAACCACAATGACAAACTGACACAGACCTCCATATAACGTAGTGTTACCTGTAAGGTTATAGTGCGGTTCTGCACGGTGGAGTCTGGAGGGAAGTGGAGCTTAACTCCAGGGTCAGCGCTGGATACCAGCAGGGCTCCGGCTGGTGTAACAGAGCAACTGTCCTTCACTGGACGGGACACTGCCATAAACCAGGAGAAGTGGCTCACTGAGCAGCAGGCCAGCTACAGGTACACCAACACTCATATTACAATTTGTACTCCCAAGAAAAAAAAAGCTCAACTGTAATAAAACTAATTTGCGTTTTATACGTTACCCTGGCTGGACGTCCACCAGGGCGGCTGCTGTGGCTCTCGCTTCCTCTCCTCAGATCAGTGGGCAGAGTGCTCCATGACTGTCCGTCAAACCTCTGCACCACCACCTCCCTTCTCTTTGTCCGATGATATGGCACACACACCTCCACGGGCTGCAAGGATTCAAAGTTGAAGTATGTGCAAGTGCAGGAAAGAACACAGTGACAAGATGGAGCGAGAATGAGGATCAAAACACAAAAGATTCAGTATATTTTCACAAAAGTCTTCACATTACTAATTAATTTAAAGAAGTAGTCCAACAATTTAGTGCTGTACTTCCATCAAATTGAGGGACTTCTGAAACGCATATTTAAAAATAAACAATCAAAGTCTGTGCAGCAGAAGTGGAGACATCCTGACTTTTAGTCCCTGTTGGGTCAAGCTCCACAAATACTGGATCCTACATTTCCCATAATGCAACTTTTCCATTAGATCCTCACTGCCTGGCAAATGCCCACGTCTCTTAATCTCCGTAAGTAATACAGACTTTCTGTTATAGAATTGTCTCTAAGCCCAAACTGAGATATCAGTGATGACATCACTATGACTTAATCAGGGTTATTTTTCAGGCTTGTCAATGCTCTTCCAAAGACAACATTATGCAAATGTTTTACAGAGTAAAACCAAAAATGACGAGTAAACTGATCTTCATGTGGAAATTCTGTGGTGTTTCTATAACAGATGTGGTACAGAGACAAATGAAAGGGCTACTGTAGTTGGAGTGTTTTGAAGTGGGGTTGTATGAGGTACTTATCCATAGTCAGTGTATTACCTACAGTAGATGACGGTCGGCACGACCTCAGTTTGGAGAAACAGACAGGAGTTACCACACGGAAGCAAAGCAATGTACTGCTGTGGACAGAGCCGGCAGCAAAACATATTTTAGGCACTTACCTTAAGCTTACCATTAAAGAAAATCAATATCAGTTTAAGTGAATGCTATATGTAGAATATTTTCTGACAGGGAACTGAACTGAAAGTGAAACGTATCTATCATGTTTTTGTTAATGGAGTCTGGCTGCTTTGAAGAGAGCATAGATAAGTTTCATTTTCAGTTCAGATCCCCGTCGGAAAGGGCTGTCTGACAGCAAGGTAAAGCTGTGAAAATATTCTAAATATAGAGTATATTTATTTTTTTTAAGTGAGCCTTTCTTTAAGGTGCTAAAATATGTTTTGCTGCCGGCCCCATCCACAGCAGTACATTGCTATGCTCCTGTGCTGGTACTCCTGTCTGCTTCTCTAAACTGGGGTCGTGCTGACCGTCATCTACTGTAGGTAATACACTGACTATGGATAAGTACCTCATACAACCCCACTTCAAAACACCCAAACTATCCCTTTGAGTTTAGTACCTTCTGAAATTGAATTCCATGAGGACGAAGTTCCAGTGGACGACTCAGCAAGATGTCATGCTCCTCCAGCCACACCCACTTCCTATCTGGCCGTTTCTCGAGCCACTTCAGTCTTGTGGTTGTCTCCAGGCACCCCGGGGGGAACAGCAGCTCAGCCCCCCCTGGGAGAAACACATGACACCCAGCAGACGAAACACAGAAACTAAGGAGCAAAATGAGCATGACACCTTCAATCTTAATCTAGTCAGAAATGCCGTAATTGACAATATTACTGCGGGTGGAGAAAATATTTCCATGCCGAGAGTGACACTGTACCTGTGCTCGTTAAATCCGAGGTGCAACTCTTGAATCTTTGTTTCTGCTTGATCTGGTAAGAACGATGCAACAGAGTGAATACGCAGACAGAAGATGTAAACGCTGAATCTAAGTACGATACAGTCAAAAAGGATTTAAGCTCAAATCGATTTGAAGCCCTGTTTTCTCTGCTCACCAGGTGTCGGAGGGAGAGGAGGAGGGGTTGGGGGTCGTCCCAAAGGATTGTCACGCACATCTATTTTCAGCAGAGGCAGTTTGTAAAGACATTGTGGGATCAGGCGGAGGTCATTGCTGTAGATGACAAGCTCTCTGAGGGCGAGGAGGGAGCCTGGGCAACAAAGAAGACACCTTTTTTCAACGCTACATTCGTGAATTTAACTTACAACAAATAAAATGAGAAGTAATGCTCTTTCACTGACACACCCACTCACCCATACACCCTTACCCATGCTCTCTGGTAGCTGCTTCAGCTGGTTGTGGGACAATTCCAGCTTAACAAGCTCCTCCAGAGAACCAATTTCATCAGGTAGCTGCTGAAGGAGGTTATGTGAAACATCCAGTGTCTGTAGGTGTTTCAGCCAACCCAGACTCGGGGGAAGAGAGACCAGCTCGTTCCCCAGGAGGGTTAGGTAGGTGAGGGAGGACAGCTGGCCTATATCGGGAGGCAGAGCTGAGAGGTGGTTGTGACAGAGGAGCAAAGAGGACAGCACAGGCAAGCTGAGGAGGCAGGACGGCAGAGAGGAGAGCTGGTTGAAGGAGAGATCCAGGTGCTCCAGATGAGAAAGGGAGGAAACAGATGTGGGCAAAGTGGTGAGGAGGCCAGGCAGCGGGTCACCCTGCGAGTCATAAAAACGGTGTCCTGGAATTAGAAAGAAAAGTGCCGTTAGAAGCAGAAAGATTGGAGCAAAGGAAGGAAAAAGACAGAGAATGGCACTTGGCACATATTATAATGCATTAACACAGTATTTATTGTGTCTACTTTTGTATGTAAGAAAAAAATGAAACTGTGTGAATTAAAGGGACTGTGTGTAAGTTTTTACACATATTAAACGTTTTTCTATTGCCAGGTTGTAACCTAACCTAAAAAATCTGACCTTCCGCGACTTTCTGGGTTTCCTCTATCAGCCTGTAGACTGCTTTTAACGTGAAGAATGCGGGACGTTTTTTCCGGGAAAATCCGACGGATGTGACGTCTTGCGCGCTCACGAGTGCCTTTACTCTCTTCAGCGCCGCTTACAGGGCTAACAGTGTGCAACGATAGCTAACGCCAACAAACGACCAGCCCTCACCATAACTCAGACTCCAAAACAAACTCCACAAATACAAACCAAAGTCATATCTAGTGAAGCCCGTCTTGCAAAATAGGAATGTGACCGACATCGGAGGGAAAACTAGGATCAACATCGGCCGGGGCCTTCGATTTATGGAGGGACCTTCATTTGGTTTTGGGAATCAAAACGGACCCCGAGCTAGCAAAATACCTATTGGAAAGATAAGCTAACAAAGTACTGCTAAGCATGTGAAATATGTATGGGATAATGTACAGCGAGCGGGTCATTGTTGTGAAAGAATCCCCGACGCAAAGAGGAGGGGTCTCTCATCGCCCTGAAGGGGATTCTTTCACAACAATGACCCGCTAGCTGTACATTATCCCGCTTATTACACGGCTACTTACTTAAAGGGACTGTTTGTAACTTCTTAAGCGTATAAATGTACCGGGTCGGGACAGATGCGCGCTCGCATATGCGCGCTCGC
>CAKALU010033046.1:36203-130133 GCA_916700995.1 Hozukius guyotensis
CTTACAGGGCTAACAGTGTGCAACGATAGCTAACGCCAACAAACGACCAGCCCTCACCATAACTCAGACTCCAAAACAAACTCCACAAATACAAACCAAAGTCATATCTAGTGAAGCCCGTCTTGCAAAATAGGAATGTGACCGACATCGGAGGGAAAACTAGGATCAACATCGGCCGGGGCCTTCGATTTATGGAGGGACCTTCATTTGGTTTTGGGAATCAAAACGGACCCCGAGCTAGCAAAATACCTATTGGAAAGATAAGCTAACAAAGTACTGCTAAGCATGTGAAATATGTATGGGATAATGTACAGCGAGCGGGTCATTGTTGTGAAAGAATCCCCGACGCAAAGAGGAGGGGTCTCTCATCGCCCTGAAGGGGATTCTTTCACAACAATGACCCGCTAGCTGTACATTATCCCGCTTATTACACGGCTACTTACTTAAAGGGACTGTTTGTAACTTCTTAAGCGTATAAATGTACCGGGTCGGGACAGATGCGCGCTCGCATATGCGCGCTCGCATATGCGCGCTCGCGTGTGGCTGAAGCCCCCGCTCCTCTGCCTGCCTTCACTCAGACAGAGCGCGCGTCCTCGCTGTCTCGCTTCACCTCTAGACGTGAACGTGCGCTCACTCAACACTGCAGAAGAGTTAGTAGCTCTGAGAATATCTAGTGAATGTAGAGTGAACGTTTGTGCAGAAATAAATGCTGCAGCTCCTCCAGACCAACAGAGGTTTCCCGTGTCTTGTGAAGTGACAGGGCTCCGCAGCGAGAAACGTTATCAGCGGCACCCGGTCAGAGACGATAACGTTTCTCTTCCTGCTCAGCCCCGGCACCGACCCGCTTTTCCTGCTCAGCAGGAAAAGCCAGCAGTGATTCATGGAGAGACCTTCGTCTGGTCAGCTAACATTACTGCCAAGCAGCTGAAATATAGAGTGATATTGTGGTTTTAGCTGACGTGTGTCGCCTCACTGTTTTGAGCGATGCTCGTTCATGTCTATGTAGAGCGAGCACAAGCGCGAGCCCAACACTGACTTTCGTTGACTTAACGGCCACAGGTGTTGCTGTTAACAAGCATTTCTGAAAGTTACAAATAGTCCCTTTAAGAAATCAATAATTTGACACAAAAACTGTCTGCCAGAGTCCCACATCAGAACTGCGCCCATAGCAACGGTCTGTTATACCTAGCAATGGTCTGTTATACATAGCAACGGTCTGTTATAAAGAAATTACAGACCACAGAACGCTGTGATTGACCAATCAGAATCGAGTATTCAACACAACCATGTAATAAATAGTGATATTGTGGTTCGAGCTGTCAGTCACGTTAAGTCTTGTGTCGCCTCACTGTTTTGACCGATGCTCGCTCACATCTACGTAGAGCAAGCAACAGGACGCTGACTGTCGTCGACTTAACGGCCACAGGTGTCACTGTTAACAAGCAATTTCTGATTCTTACATAGAGCCCCTTTAAGCTGTTTAACCATCTATGCAAACAAGCAGCTGATACCACAATAAATGAATGAGAAAAAAGTACCCCGAACAGCCAGTGAACGCAGCGCTGTCAGATGATGTAGGACACCCAGTGCTCCATCCAGGCCCGGCTTATCCTCAGAGCCCAGTCTCAGGTACCGGAGGCCCCTCAGCTGCCACGGGATGGACCCCCAGAGCAGAGGCAGTGCAGCTGATCCCCCCCGGTACACATCCAGGGTCAGCCTCGTGTCCGTCAACAGAGCTGGGAGCTCCACAGAGGGAGGCAAGGGTGGAGTCAAAGACAAGACAGAAGAAGAGGAAGATGAGGATGAAGGATGATGATGGGTGGAGGAGTAAGGAGAGGAGGAGAGGCTGGAGGAACCACAGGTGTCCATGAGGCTGGAGGGAGACACGGAGGGAGCGTCCCTCTCTGGATCTGCTGGACTCTCAGACATCATCACACCACTGGATACAGTTGGTCCAGTCTCCTGGTCCTGGTACACCAGGTCTCTGCAGAGCCTCAGAGCCAACATGGCCTCTGATGGGTCTGGTGCTTCTTCATCCTCTGACCTGCC
This sequence comes from Hozukius guyotensis, assembly GCA_916700995.1. Taxonomy (NCBI): domain Eukaryota; kingdom Metazoa; phylum Chordata; class Actinopteri; order Perciformes; family Sebastidae; genus Hozukius; species Hozukius guyotensis. The sequence continues at coordinate 38,253 of CAKALU010033046.1, forward strand.
TGGCTTCACTGCCTGCTCTCCATCCTCTTCATCAGCAGCTTCCTCTCTGCTTCTCTCCATTGAAGACACTTCTAACAGCTAACAGCTTCCTACTAGTCCAGTCCTGGTCCCAGGGTTTATTATCAGCATTATGTGTCTGTAACGTTACTCATGACACTATTACACACTCAGATGGAGCTAAATGACATGAAACACGAGGAGGAATATGTTACTAGACATGTTAGCTGAGTGGTGTAACAGTTACAGTTAATGTTAGCTGTATTAGCTAGCAGATGTTTACATGAATATTAGATTAAACAGTACATATCTGATGATCTCTGTGGCTCCTTTAGTGACCTTTATGTTCCGTTTCTAGTGCTGTTTACTAGCTAATGTTGTGTTATTTACTAGATAATGTGTAGCATTAGTGTCTGTGTTGACCTGTCTGTCTCTCGGTGTCTCTCTGCTGTCTCACTTCCTGATTGTCTGACAGTGTTTTCAAAGAAAGAGCCCTGAGTCACAGCGGCTCGCTCGTTTTTATGTACAGCGTCCACCGACGGGAGACGGGCGGAGTCTAACCATCTGTATTGGTCTACAGCAGGGGTCAGGGGTCAGCAACCTTTACTATTAAAAGAGCCATTTTAGGCACAAAAAAAAGAAAAAATCTGTCTTGAGCTGCAAAACATTTGATCATTGTGATGAAGTTAACACAGTTTATAGTCTAAGTATATAGTATATAAGTCTAATGCAGTGAGGGACAAAGAGCAAATGTACTATGGAGTATTAGGGCCACATTGAGGGAAAAAACATCTGAGATTTACAGAATAAAGTCAGAATATTCCGAGAAAACAAGTTGTAATGTTACGAGAATAAAGTCATAACTTTCCAAGAAAAAAGTCATAATATTACGAGAAAAAAGTCATAATATTACGAGAAAAAAGTCATAATATTACGAGAAAAAAGTCATAACTTTACGAGAAGAAAGTCGTAATATTACGAGAATAAAGTCATAATTTTACGAGAAAAAAGGCGTAATATTACGAGAATAAAGTCATAACTTTACGAGAAAAAAAGAAAATAACATGTAAAACTACTACTTTATAATATGACTTTGTTCTCATAATACTACAACTTTTTTTCTCGTAAACCTATGACTTTATTCTCGTAATATTATGACTTTATTCTCATAATATTACAACTTTTTTTTCTCTTTATATTCTGACTTTAATCTCAAAATCTCAGATTTATTTATTTTCCTCAATGTGGCCCTAATACCGTCGCACAATAGACCTACAACAATGATAAATACAAATTAAAATGTAAACAAAAAAACAGTTCCATCCACTAATGTTTTTTATAAATCCACAGGGAGCCACTGGAGAGGGGCTAAAAGAGCCGCATGTGGCTCTAGAGCCGCAGGTTGCAGACCCCTGCTCTAAACAATACGTAGCCCCGCCTCTCCGGTTGTCGCTGTGTCTCAAACCGAGCGCCTCGATGCTGGAGCCGCCAAAGTTTCAACTGAGGGCGGGACGGTTGAGTCAACGTGTGAGCTCGATGTCATCACCTGCTCGGCCCGCGGGGCGGCGCTGTTCAGTCTGCTCCACTACTGTATTCAGGTACTGTGGTGTCTTGTGTACATTACATACATTAATTGCACATGGCCCACGCTGTAAACAATTCTTATTATATTAAATGAAAATGTTTACAGCTTTGTAAAGAGCAGTACTGGTTATAGTGCTTGTTATTTAAATTGTATTTGTTTACACATATAAAAAAAAAAAGGTACAAGTTGATATTACATAAACAACAACAAATGTGATGGAGAGGTGCAAAAGAAAACTTCAGAGGGGCTTGATCAGGGCACTCTCCAATGCATACCTTAATACATTTTAAAAAGAGAATAAATTAATTAAAAAGGATGGTAAAGAGAGAAGAAAAAAAGAAAAAGATAAGATTACACACTAGCTGCCATCCATGTATGTATGTACGAATAGACAAAGTTGTGAAAATATCATCAATGAAAACTCATTATTAGTAAGCAATTTACAGAGATAATCCATAAGGAAAACGTTGGGGAGATAAAAACAAACTTTTAATGGCTTTCTTAAATTGTTCTAGAGCCAACTTTAAAAAATATGAAATGGCAGAATGTTCCATATCACTGAACCCATTCCTGACCCATAAGTAGCCTACAAACTGCACCGCATATTGGCAAAGAAATTGTGTCAAAAGTTCATCTCTGTTGTGTAAACCATTTACTTATGTAAAATATTTTTTTTCAATTCAGATACTCTGTGCCAAAGGAGACAGTAGTTCAAAGAGCTAATTTGGGTACAATAACAAAATTCTCCTCAACCTCCCAGTACAGGTCAGTACAGCTGTCATAATTTGTCAAAATGTTTTATTATTTTTAATAGATGATGTAACCTTGGTGATTTTTGTTGTTATTATTGATGCCAGCAGACTGTTTCAATCTGAACTGCATTATTGCCAGCATGGCCGGATTAACCTGTTTGGTTGCCCAAGGGGATAAAATGCCCCTTTTGACCCCCACTACCCACCCAACCTATCCCAGGAACCGGAGACTTTTGGGGCCCTGGGACAGTTGGCACCCCACACATGATAGAGTAGGAATATACTGTTTTAAGACAATGAACCCTAGTTGATGGTGGTTTCACAATAGGACTTGTTCTCTAAGGAATGATGTCCTAAACAGAATTTGAAACAGTGCCCATAAATATGAACTATTTGCAGCCTAATTCTGTGAAAAGTGTTCCAGAAAAAAACATTTCATTGTTATTGTTGAATGTACTTCAAATGCAAGAGATGTGATTTCATTACTATTTCTTGTGAAACTCTACTACCGTGTACTATTTTATAAGGAGGACTTTGCAAACAAACCAAATGTGTACATCCATTAGGACATGATGTTCAGGCCCTCTCTTGAAAAACATTGGAAGTGTTTGTTATTTTGTAAAAATGACCACTATCACAAATAAACAAGAACAACCATTAGTGCGCAATTTCGCAGGTTTGCTTTAATCCAGGGGTCTGCAACCTGCAGCTCCGGAGCCACATGTGGCTCTTTAGCCCCTCTCCAGTGGCTCCCTGTGGATTTTTTAAAAAAATTAGTGGAAATGAATAACTGTTTTTTTGTTTACATTTTCATTTTTATTTATCATTGTTGTAGGTCTATGGTACGACGGTACGACGGAGTATTAGGGCCACATTGAGGAAAAAAAACTAATCTGAGATTTCAAGAATAAAGTCATAATATTACGAGAATAAAGTCATAATATTATAAAGTAGTAATTTTACGTGTTATTTTCTTTGTTTATCGCAATGTTATGACTTTATTTTCGTAATATTACGACTGTTTTTCTCGTAATATTATGACTTTATTCTCGTAATATTACGACTTTTTTATCGTAATGTTATGACTTTATTCTCGTAATATTACGACTTCTTTTTTCTTGTAAAGTTACGACTTTATTCTCGTAATATTACGATTTTTTTCTCGTAATATTATGACTTTATTCTCGTTATATTACGACTTTTTTCTTGTAATATTATGACTTTATTCTCGTAATATTACGATTCTTTTCTCGTAAATTTTATGACTTTATTCTCGTTATATTACGACTTTTTTCTCGTAATATTATGACTTTATTCTCGTAATATTACGATTTTTTTTCTCGTAATGTTATGACTTTATTCTCGTAATAACGTTCATCTTGCAGTCTCACTGCATTAGACTTATATACTATATACTTAGACTATAAACTGTGTTACCTTCATCACAATGATCAAATGTTTTGTGGCTCCAGAAAGATTCCTTTTTTTTTTTTTTTTTTGCTTAAAATGGCTCTTTTGATAGTGAAGGTTGCTGACCCCTGCTTTAATCAATTGTAAACAACAGGTTCCTATTGCATGGTCGGAAATCAATACTCATTCTTCCAACTGATAACAACCAAAAACAAAGTCCCAATATAGCATAGTTTTTTTTTGGTTGTTTTTTTTATAATATATTTATTGGGTTTTCTTATTTTTTCACAAACACAATAAGAATAATAATAAAAAAACAACAACAACAAACAAACAAACACTGGTACAGCTCCGATCAAAAAATGTAGGAGGTCATAGGAAATAGTCCATAGTGCAGGGAAGTCACAGGAAAATATAGCATAGTTGATAAATTACAAAACATATGAACACTAGATAAATTTAGAAAGGACAAAACAAAACGCGTTGTTCCTTCTGGGGACAAACATTTGACAGCTGTCATCAGAGAGAGAACTGGGTGCCCTCTCAGTGACTTCACCGTGTTTACACCGGTGTGACTTGTGATTGGTCATTCCATCAGCGCTCTAAATCGTGATTGGTCACTCTGTTATGCGGGGTCGATTCTGATTGGACGAGCCGGTTCACTCAAAGCCCGCCTCCCAATACACACCTAAGCTCTGATTGGTCGCTTTGCTTTGCGGTCTCGATTCTGATTGGACGAGCCGGTTTTACTCCGAACCCTCTGTGAAACAACAACAACTCACCCATGAGGTCACCACGTCACTCTGCCAGCTATTTAACTAGTTTAGGGCTGTTTTTAATCACAACAGGGTTTAGCTGCAGCATAACGGAGTTCTTGTACTGTCAAATAATGTTAATTTAGGGACGTTTACCTGCAAGGAAAAGTATGTTTCCTCTCGACTCTCCGTGGAACATCTCGTTTGCAGGCTGCGGTTTCCTCGGTATCTACCACGTCGGTGTGGCCAGCTGTCTGCGGGAACAGGCGCCTTTTCTGGTGCAAAACGCCAGACACGTCTATGGAGCATCAGCTGGAGCTCTCACTGCCACTGCTCTGGTCACTGGAGTCTGTCTGGGTAGGTATATAAGATAAAAAAAAAAGACAATTAGGATGCTAAACTCAAGTATTTAGTTTAAAATGCTTGTGCTGTGAACTGCTGAAGTAAAGGCTGTGTTAAGTACTCATAGTACACTGTAAACATACTCAGCATTACCACCAAATCAGTCAAGTATTGGTTGTAACATTGCTCATTAAGCAAATTTGTCCCTATTACAGTGGTATAAGGTTATATACTGCATCTACTATAGCATTTTTATTTTATTTTGTATTTCTTTCTTTACACATATATAAAACTGCACAAAATCCAGTCTATGAAAAAACAACAACTTTGCTTTAATCGATTGTAAACAATAGGTTCATATTGCATGTCAGAAATCAATACACATTCTTCCAACTGATAACAACTAAAATAAAGTCCCAATATATCTACTGTGCAATGCATCTACTATAGCATTGGATACTTGTGTTGTAGTAACATATAAGCAGCATTTTAATGTTGTAGCTTGAGAAGGTGGATCCCTGTATAGATAGATAGATAGATAGATAGATAGATAGTAACTTTATTGATACAGAGGGAAATTCAAGTTTCCAGCATCACAGTTCCATAGTGCAAAATATTTTAGTAAAAAGGCAGTAAAAAAGTTAGTAATACAAAGTACAAAGTACAAAAAAATATACCAGATATAAAAATACAAGGAGATGAAGAAAACTGTTAAAACTGAATTTAGTGCAGGGTAACAGCTGTGATACAGGACTATTAAAAAGTGAATATAGTGCAGAAGAGACTGTTAAAAATGAGTATAGTTAGGGGGTCCAGAGACAAATTCTTTTCGATTTGGGAACCGATTTTGACTCACTTAGGCAAACTGAAAACAATGCCTGACACCCTTTAGCAGTTCCAATCAAATTAGGACACTCAACCTCGTAGACTTCAATTTACAGTATAGTCTAACTATCATTCTGACTTATTTGCTTTGTTTTATTTTACCCACTTTATCTTATTTATATGTACAGTACATGAATGTGGGTATATGTATGTGTGTATGTATATATGCAATATATACTTGTATGTATGGGCATGAACATGTGGGTATATGAGTGTGTGTATGCATATGTACATGTGTATTTGTTAATCTTACTCTTACTATTTCTATATTTATCAATATTAGCTTGCTGTCAGTCTGATATGGTGCTCTGTTTCTCTCCACATGGCACCCCAAATATATATAGGGTTCTTGGGAATATGTTATGATTATATATGTATGTACACATGTGTTTGTATGGATATGTACAGTATGTATGTGTATGTACTGTATGTATGTGTATATGTATATATATATATATATATTTGTATGTATATGCAGGTATGTATGTATATATTTAACTTATTTATTTATTTATTTTATTTTACCCATTATTTATACATTGTGCGCAGCTAAATGCGATCCTGATTTGATTGATTTTTTATTTTATTTAATTTTTCCATTCCCTTTCTGCTACTGTAGTAGCAGTGGTTATATACTGCATCTACTATAGCATTTTTATTTTATTTTTATTTTTATTTATTTATTTGCACATATATAAAACTGCACAAAATCCAGTCAATGAAAAAAAACAAACAAGAAATGTGTCAGGAGAGGTCAAGAAGCCACAGGCTTATACAAAGGACCTCCCCCCAAACCCAGGAGAGAAAAAAACAATAACAAAAAAGGAAGAAGAATCTTAAAGGATCTTAAAAGATAATTAGACATCATGAATTAAATGTGATGTTAATTTCCTTTTAAAATGTTCTAAGGATAACAAGCTCTTGATAACATGTATTTTGGTGTTCCATATTTGTACACCACGATATCTGAGGGAGTACTGGCCATAATAATCCATTGGATTATTACTTGTGTTGCAGTAACATATAAGCAGCATTTTAATGTTGTAGCTTGAGGAGGTGGATCTCTTTTAACTACATTATATACTGTTGAGTAGTTTATCAATGTAACATGTTTTATATTTTCATCTGCAAAGTAACTAGTAGCTGCAGCTGTCAGATAAAAGTAGTGTAGTAAAAGAATAACATCTCCTTCTGATTTGTAGCAGAGTAAAATGAAAAAGTAGCATAAAATGGAAATACTCAAGTAAAGTACCTCAAAACTTACATTCCACCACAGGTAGTTACATAAACCACTGTCAAAGGACCAATATGGCACTGTGATCATAACCAGCCAAAAATGAATATGCCACACGAACTAAGCCCTTTACAGTTCAGTGGGGCTCTTCAAAGTCATCATAACCATCTTTGCCTTTCAAGGGGGAAAAGGTTTAAGGCAAACACAGAATCCTCATTATTATTATTATTATTATTATTATTATTATTATTATTATTACTATTATTATTGTTCTGTAACAGAATAACTGTAGGCTATTCTGTAATTCTTACTTTTCCAAATATATTTGAGTACAATATCTAATCAAAAATCTACTTAATTGAAGTTGCAATTCCTGATTTTATAATGGAGACAAAGTACAGTTGCATAAAGAACTTTATTCATCCCAAAACCTCCTCTTATGTTTATTTAATCATTTACAGTAACAATGTCTTAATGTCTTCACAGGAGAGACTGGTGCAAGTATCATCGATGTTGCCAAAGAGGCGAGGAAGCGATTCCTCGGACCCATGCATCCTTCCTTTAACCTGGTGAAGATAGTGCGTTTCATGCTGCGGCGCACTCTGCCAGATGACTGCCACCATATCGCCAACGGACGGTTGGGAATCTCTCTGACCCGAGTGACAGATGGAGAAAACGTCCTGGTGTCACACTTCAACAACAAGGAGGAGCTGGTGCAGGTGGGCATCGAGTCTGAGTTTATTTCTCTCAATATTTTGTTGGCTGATATTAATGAAACCAGATGTCAGAATACAGCATAATTAATACATATTAATATCTCTATCTATAGATGATGTCACATTATTTGGGGATGCTCCATGTGTGGTTTCATAGAGGCACATTTTGAGAGGTGATCATAAGTGATGTGGATATGATTGTTGATTATCAGAGCTGAAACGATTAATCGATTGATCAATTAAGTCAAGAGACAAACACTCTCTGGTTTCAGCTTCTCAAATGTGAGGATTTGCTGTTTTTCTCGTTTATATCATTGAAAACATTTGAAGACGTCAGCTTGGGCTCTGGAAAATTATGACACCTTTCACTACTTTTGTAGTCAAAGCAATTAATCGATTAATTGAAAAAATTAATCTGCAAATTAATCGAGGGCTGCAACTAAAGATTATTATCATTAACAATTAATCTCTTGATTATTTTCTCGATTAATCTTTTAGTTGTTTGGTCTATAAAATGTCAGAAAATGGTGTAAATTGTTGATCAGTGTTTCCCAAAGCCCAAGATGACGTCCTCAAATGTCTTGTTTTGTCCACAACTCAAAGATATTCAGTTTACTGTCATAGAGGAGTAAAGAAACCAGAAAATATTCACATTTAAGAAGCTGGAATCAGAGAATTTTTTTTTTTTTTTTACTCAAACCAATTAATCGATTATCAAAATAGTTGGCAATTAATTTAATAGATGACAACAAATCGATTAATCGTTGCAACCCTAATGACAGACTGTTTATTTGACTCAGCTACAGTAATGTAAGAAACAAATGTAATTTAAATGCAATGCAGTCTTTAAGTACAGAAAAAGTTAAGTTATATCATGTCAATGTGATAACTAGTTGGAGCTGGACGATAATTCAATATGATAATTTGTCATCTTTCAGTGGAATCATATCGTGATGAAATCATATATCGAGATATCGTGATACACAATTACATCGTCTAAATTGATAATAACAAGCAAATACTAACTAAAATTTCTCAGAAAAGCTCTAGTGAAATATTTTAAGGGAATATCATTTGAAGATTGTGGTTTTGTTTTTACATCACACTTTACATTACCACTCCGTTCAATGCGATTAACAAACGTTGTTTAGCAGGAAAAATTTTTTATTTTTTCTTCTATAATTTCACTTGTTCATTTTGCAATAAAGTTCTTAATTAAATGAGAAAATACTCAGTACTTGCACTTGTCAAGCACATAGAAGTATACAAAAATAGGCTTTACCATGTGGTTATTTCATATAGACTATTTATTTTTGACTTACCAGAAAATGTGCTGTATTGTGATATATATCGTTATTGAGATCTGAAATGACCTATATTGGGATAGAAGATTTTCATATTGTCCAGCCCTGTAACTAGTATAGTTTTACACTGTAATACCAACATTATATCACTACATCACCCAGCTTTAATTCCAACTCTAACTACTATGTTTCTTATATTATCTCTTTTGTTAACCAGGCATGTGTCTGCAGTGCCTACATCCCGGTGTATTGTGGCCTCATTCCTCCCACACTGCAAGGAGTGGTGAGTAGATTCAATATTATTCAGCATGTATGCACACTGTTTGTCGATATCCTATATTTGGTCTAATGAAAAGAAATTACCTTAATTACTTTCATTGATTTTTAGAAGGACTGCGCGTTAGGTATTGTCGTTGGAGAGGTGTAAAGACCACTCTAGAGGCTCTCATTGTGTTTTGTTGTTGTAACATTCGGCTCTTTCTTCATCTTTAACTGCCCCCGTCAGAGGCCTCCCTTACTCAAGAATGTGTTTGTTCTGTGTGTGGAAACAATGATTAGAAACTCACTCAGGAGTTAGTGTTTATCAGAGATCTCACAACTAAATTGGAAAGCAAAACTTTTTGCTGGACATGTATCTAGAGGAAAGGTCTTCTAGGAAATATCATTGAGCAATAGCAGCGCTGTCACCCTCCCTCTGTGGCCTTTATGATGGGTTTTAAGAGCTTACATGTGCCTGTGTGCAGGGCCAAAATGTGAGAGTGGCAGAGGTAATGTTGGCTCAGGCTTTTAATGTTGTAATGTTGTTTGTCCTCTCCAACTCTCAGTAGCTCAAATTCAGAAAAGTTATGTCACTCTGGTCTGTTGACACACACATCATCCGTCCCACCTCGAAGTTTAAAAGTTCACCAGCTTCAGTAAAAACAAATATTAACCCAATACACAGGATATGATAGAGTAGAGTTAGACGCACCGATTGGAAGTTTTACAAGCTATCATTATTGGCGGAACTTGGCTCTGATAGTGGCAGATGGCTGCACAGCCACCACCAGTCACACGTTGGGATGTACATCACTGTTCTGCATGGAGACTCCGTACACAAAGTCAAGGTAGAGCGGGAGAAAGAAAGTTATCTCTCAAATATATAACGCAACCCTATTAGTTTTTTGTCCACAATACAAGACAGGCAAACAGGGAGGAAAAGAAATCATTCACTGTTACTTTAACTTGGTTATTGTACCAATTTGGCGTTCTCTCTTCCAAATAATCCAGCCACGTAATCATCCATTCATGAGATGAAATCGCACACGTAAGGATCCTCCTTAACCCGGATTATCAAACATTAATGGTTTGTTAGTGGCATTTAACTATGTACGAGACACGCAACAGAAGTAATCCTGGCCAGTCATACTGTAAACCACAGAATATCGCATCGCAAATTGCAATTAAATAGAACATTTTCCAATGATGTAATCCACCAAATCACACTTCAGGATATTCTCACGGAGTGACAAAAAACTGATATATTAAAAAACGGCTTATGCAATAGTAGCCGACTAGGCCGCTGCAGAAGTAAAAAAGATATTGGCCGATTAATCATCTATCGGCTTTTTCCTGCTCCAAACTATCGTTATTATATCGGCCTTTAAAAATCCGCTATCGATCGACCTCTAATATGATGTCACATCACTATTATCACATCCCGTGTGATGATTTCTCTGTTGCCAAATATAATTTACAATCAACATTTTTGCAGAGATCCTGCAATCCGTGATCTGTTTCTGTTTGTCCTGATGCTAATATTTATCTCTTATCATTCAGCGATATGTCGACGGAGGAATCTCAGACAACCTGCCTCAGTCTGAGCTGAAAAACACCATCACCGTGTCCCCGTTCTCCGGAGAGAGCGACATCTGCCCCCGAGACACCTCCACCAACATACACGAGCTGCGATTCACCAACACAAGCATCCAGTTCACTCTCACCAACCTCTACAGAGTCTCCAGGGCACTTTTCCCTCCAGACCCAATGGTAGGTCACATGATTACAACCTTCCTGATCCACATACACACACACACACACACACACACACACAAACACACACACCTACAGATTCTATGAACAGGAGTGAACTCAGTGGACTTGTATGTGTTTGTTTTGGAGTGCAGGTTATGAAGACCATGTGTAAGCAAGGATATAAAGATGCCCTGCACTTTTTAAAGAGGAATGGTAAGAAACTTCTCCTCATCATGTTTTGCTCTGTTTAAAGGAATCGGGTCAGTAACAACAAGCCTGATTGATTTTTTGACACAGTATCGTCCTGATATGCTATCAGACAGGATGCTTCCTGTGACCACATGTCACCAAATCAATAGACTGCTTTTGCTTATTTATGTTTTTGTCAATTTGTGAGCACACAATCAACAAGGTACATAACAAATGTGTTGATTATTACAAAACTAGTTGAATATTTTAAAGGCCCTGGAAAGGCAAATCCATAATTAGCTCTTCAGTATGTTATGTGGGATCTAATGTGCATGTAGTAAACACCTAAAAAGTATAAGAATATAGCATTTGACATAGCTATGTAACTCTTAAGAATATGTTTCTCTCCCTTCCCTGTTACTGGGTTGCAGTTAGGCGTAGCTAAGCAACAACATTAATTACATAATAAATCTATCATATTTAGGAGAAAGATGATTGATGTGCTTATCTCACCAATCGTCTCCCCCATGGGGAAACAGTGCACTGCTAACAGTGTAGCAAAGCTAATGCTAACCATTTGATGTAATTGGAGGGAAGATGCTAAAACACCTCAGTGCCATGATGTTCAGCAACTAACAACATAGTTTCAGACAAAATGACCAAACAAATATTTACTGCAAACACAACTTTAGTAAAATCTGTCCAGATGATAAATTCGAGACGTCATATTAACTCTCTTTTATCACTCTTACCTACGTTAGTTGCATCAAAATATCACACTCACATTTAGAGTATTTATTGTAGTAAAAATGACTCATTTCAGGTCTGTGATTTCACATTTCTCTATGCAGTATTTGTCATTTAAATTAATCGTGTATGTGGAAATTGGATTGAAGAGTAATTATGTTTTTGTAGTCAATCTAACTAGCAGCTAACTAATTACCTCACCGTTGATCACAGATAAGAAATAATAATAATTTCACATTTTGCTTCTGTTCGCAGGATTGCTTAATTTCAACGGGCCTCACAGAGACCAGCCCCTGCTGGCTAACGGCGAAGAAAATGAGGATTATAATGATGATGAGGAGGAGGAGGACAATAAAAGTGAGGAAGAGGAGGAAAAGCTACATGTGGAAGATGGAGCAGAGATGGTTGATATCAGTTCCTCAATAGAGGAGCATATCATCGAACACCTTCCACCCGTCCTGCACAAAGGTAACAGATTATAGGAGAACAAATGTATGTAGTTGTAGTTTCATGTCTCGACTACTCAACTTATCATGGGCTAAGAAAAACAGCCCTGCTTTAGCTTCGTGAAAATGCATTTTTCAGATAAACCACGTGGTTTTTATGGGTATATACTATTATCTTTGGAAGTAGGAAAATTTCTTCAACCTATTAGCAATGATTATTCTTTTTATTTATTTTTTTATTTGCATTTTAAGAATTTATATAGTTACAGAGCATATGGTAAAATAGAATGAAATAAAAATAAGATAAGAAATGTTAAAACATAGCGTTAAATAACAATAAAAATAAATAAATACATAAATAAATAAAAAAGAGGAAAAAATAATTAAATTAAATAACTGATTACATTAATATCAATGAATAGGATATCGTTGACAGAGGATACATTACAAACACCAGACAACAACCGGGTGGCACACATGCAATCATTTTAGTTGTCACATCTAACAGAGGGATTATTAGAAATGTTGTACCTCACACATTTTTACCATCTTTCTTCAAAGATATGAACTTGATTTCTAATTCTCGTGGTTATTTTCTCCATTCCATATATTTCATTTACAAGATCCTTCCATTTGGAGTTAATTAGGTTATCATCTTTTAACCAATTCCTTCTTTGAAACAATGGTTATTCATTCAAATTTGGAGATACATGGTACAAGGACAGCTACGCCATGTACTATGAATTACAGGTACTTTATACCACCACTGACACCATCAGTGACTATATCCACAGCATCCTGCAGTGGTTTAGAGTTTTGAAAGGTATTTCTTCTACTTTGTAGGCTGGGATTAGTTTCCATTAATTTCCATGTAAAAAGTAACACACTTACAAACATGTTTGAGTAAAAGAAAGAAAGAAAGAAATGCAGTTGAAAGGACAGATTGATTTGAAAAGGAATGGGATAAATATATAAAACATTCAGAACACTACAACAACAACATAAAATGGTCAGTTAATCTAGAGTTTGGTCCTTTCAGGTAATGCATACAAATGAGTTGGTATTGGAACAGTACTGTCACGCATATTATGGTTAATGTTTTTGACCCACTTTCCATTGAATAGTATTTCCTTTTTCAAACATGGATTGGACTAGAGCACAACTTATGTATATCAGTGAGAGAAATACTGCATTTGCTTACATGAAAGACTATTATGCTCACTGTGCTGACATTTTTATTTTGATATACACATTTTAACATATGTCTCCTGTTTATCTCATGAATAGTGCTGCATAAAGCTGGTTAATTCTGTGAATAGTTTGAGGTAAGCGTTGTGGTCCTCTTTGCCTCCCTCTGCAGCTCTAATTGAGGCCTGCATGGAGAGGAGGAGCCTGGCACAGTCGCTAAGCAACCTGCTTCCTGTCAGGATGGCCTCGGCCATGATGCTCCCCTACACTCTCCCTCTGGAGTCCGCTATGTCCTTGACTCTCAGGTACCGTAGGACCTAGTTACATCTGGTCCCATTCCCTCCATATTTGATGTGAATAGTACTACAGTACAGTACAGTACTACGCTATTTTGAATAGAATTTTTAGAAAGTTTTTTTTTATTAGTGGAACTGACTGTCCTGTAACAGTAACACTGTTGGCCATAAAGACATTAAAATGGCAGGAAATACTGGCCTGACATATGCATCATGTCCTGTGTGTAGACTTCTGGAGTGGCTGCCAGATGTGCGAGAGGATGTGGGATGGATTCGAGAGCAGTTATTAAAAGTCCTACAGCATGTTCTTCGCCAGGCCTCCAAAAGCATTTCCCAGCATGTGTCTGCCAAGTAGGTGACAGTACAGTTACACAGACATATAACTTACATTTTCAGCCATATGTTTACAAAGATTGCAGTTATTTGTCTTTTTAAAGCAACTTTTAACCTCTAATCATGCCAGAATACATTAAATGTCCAATCTATAATATGCTCCGTGATTGATCTAGCTGCTATCTACAGTATTTGAACATGGTTGGTCACTTTGGGGCAGCAAAAACAAGTTGTGAACACAACATTGCCACATCATCAAGTTGATAAGTTGAACTTGTGAGCAAACAGTTGGTTATTTACACATCCAGCAGACACAGAGCAGCATTATCATTAATTTGGCGTCGTGTTTGTGGCCACCTGATGAATGTAAGTCCAATATTCACTCTCTTTTAGCTCTGGTTTTGGTCTCCTCCAACTCCTGAGGGAGTTGCCGGTTGCTGCAATATCCCTCAATACTGGACCGATCTCAAAAATTGTTGTCCCTATTAGTCACTTAGACATAAAAACTTGAGGAAATAGGGTCCAGGTTGAGAAATACCGAAGTCATCCTTTAATGACAATAAGTCAAACAGTTCCTGCTGGCTCCACTTGTTACTCTAGGTCAGGGGTCAGCAACCTGCGGCTCCGGAGCCACATGAGGCTCTTTAGCTCCTCTCCAGTGACTCCCTGTGGATTTTTAAAAATGGAAATCAATAACTGTTTTTTGTTTACATTTTCATTTTTATTTATCATTGTTGTAGGTCTATGGTACGACGGTACGACGGAGTATTAGGGCCACATTGAGGAAAAAAAGATAAATCTGAGATTTCGAGAATAAAGTCATAATATTACAAGAATAAAGTCATAGGTTTATGAGAATAAAGTCATAATATTATAAAGTAGTAATTTTACGTGTTATTTTCTTTTTTTCTCGTAAAGCTATGACTTTTTTCTCGTTATATTTTGACTTTATTCTGGAAATCTCCAATTTTTTTTCCCTCAATGTGGCCCTAATACTCCGTAGTACATTTGCACTTGGGCCCTCACTGCATTAGACTTATATACTATATACTTAGACTATAAACTATGTTACCTTCATCACAATGCTAAAATGTTTTGCGGCTCCAGACAGATTTTTTTTATTTATTTTTTTTGCCTAAAATGGCTCCTTTGATAGTAAAGGTTGCTGACCCCTGGTCTAGGTTGTCCTGGCAGCTGGAGCTGCACCACTACCAGTCCCTTCAATCCCAGATCAGCTCCACCAGCCTGTTTCCCAACTGGGTGAATGGGAGCGGTTCTTCAGTCCAGGATGTCTTCATGCGTCTCGACCAGTACAAGAGGCAGCTGGTGTCTGGAGTGCTGTGTATCAACATGGACCTGCAAGGCTCCTTCAACACTGGACTGATGACACCAGATAATGTTCCTCCCTCCGTCTCGTCCCCTGAAGGCCTCACTATGGTTGTTGATGATATTCCACCTGCTGCCGACTCTGAAGAAACCAGCAGCAGCTCCTAGGAGCTTCTGGCGGGTTTCACGCTGCAGATGCTGCGGCACTGAGATTCAGATGTTCTTATTCTAGATCCAGGAACGTTTTTAAAGAATTTAAATCAGACTTTAACGTCTGATTACACCCTGATATTTAGATATTTTTAAGATGCCAGGAAAACATTTTTAATCAAATCAGCCCCTTTGTATAGTGGTTGGAAATGGTAATAATTTACCATATTTACACTTACTGTGTATAGAGAGGCGATGTCCCGCCCTTTCCGATGGACCCCATGGGACATTATTTCGAAAAAAATATGTACGGTAGTTTGAATTGCGCCATGAATCAAACATATGATGTTTGTCAATTTAAAACATAATTTAACATGTCAAGAAAGTCTCAGTTTGTCGTAGTATCATTTCGTTTTGTGTGAAACTGCTGAGTGAACTACACCTCACGTCTTGCACGACATACGTCACCATCGCTAGCTAGCTAGCTAACTAAGCAATGTTCCACGCACAAATGAAACGTTATCTTCCTGATGTGTTTCATCCAGCGACTCCTGGTCTTTTTCTCAGCCGGGAAGAGAAAGAACGAGCGAGACCCGTTGCTGTGTGTGAGGACATCCCAGTACGAAACACACAGACATCGTAGCTTCAGCGAGAGAGACGTCACTTACGCCACTTTTTGGTGTGTCGTCTTTCTAATTACACATTTTCACAGTCTTATACTTCAACAGTTTTACAACAAACTGCGACTTTCTTGACTTGCAAAATTATCTTTTAAATTGACAAACATCATATGTGTGATTCACAGCGCAATTCAAACGGGATCAAAAAATGATTTGTCTCGCCGTTGACAACCGTTCATATTTTTTCCAAAATAAGGTCCCATGGTGGTCCGCCGGAGACTTCGCCTCTATATTGAATATTTTTGACTGATCCATGATACTGAAATACGTCTTTAGCTATAGTATAATCAGGCGAGCCCATAGACACAGTGTGTCTGTAGGTCTACAGAAGTGCATTTAAACATGTCCTCAGACATGTACAAACTTGAATTACAGGGAGTTACAAACAAAAATGCACACTTGAAACAGCGTTGTACAGTATCGGTGAGTGTTTTAGTGGAATGTAGTCAGACCAGTAGTTGAGCACAGTGTTCCTCCTGCATCCTAGTAAGAGCTTCTGTCACTTCTGACTAACAGTGGATGCACCAATCTGTTTGTTACTCCATTTATTGATGCAAGTGTCAATGCAGTATTGTGAAAAAGGTATTGTTTTTATGTTTCTAGGTTTGTATGAATGTCTTTACAAGTATTTATATGAAAAATACAAAACTGCTCTGCTCTGTTTTCCCAATCATAGAAATGTGTTTCTATCATCCTGATTTACTCACATGTGAGTTACAACTCTTTTAGATTTCATTTTAAATCTACATTGTATTAAATTTCTGCTTAAAAATCACAAATGTTATATTTTAATGCAAACTGGAAATATAAAATGATTATATTTTCATAATCAAAGAATCACTTTAATCTGAATTGCACTTTCTGAGTCTCTTAGGTAATAACCTACCCGTTTTGAATACTTTGCTTGTAGTTTGTACTACAATAAATTATAACTATTGTGCCTTGAACTTCAATGAAATAAATTGCCAAGTGAAATCAACATATTGTCAAAATGTTGCAGGGAATACATTTTATGTAATCATTAAATAAAGTGGTATTGTTTAACATGAACTGCAGCTCAGGAGTGCTTTGTCATTGCTGTGAATACTCAGTTGAATAACAATGATCTTCACATTACCCAGAATACGCTGTGAGTTACGGTGAAGAGTGCACACAGAGCGGAGAACAGTACACATCCGTAACAGTAACCAAACAGTGAATCAGGACTTCTTGGGAGGCTTCCAGACGCAAATGTTTCCAGTAAAATGACAAATAATCACAGGTGATTCCTAACTTGTAGGTCTAAAGTGCAGGAATAACGTAGTAGGACAGTTTGACAGTAACTGAAGGAGTAACAAAAGAACTGTGAAGTCTGAAAATCGGCAAGAGGTTGAAAAAAAAAAGATGAAATGAGGTCATGGTTCATTTTGCTATTAAATTGATTAAATGTTATATTATTTTATTCATTAAATCCTCCTTAGAAAAATTAGGAACTGTGACGATAAAAGCCACAAATCTAAAAAATTGCTGACAATTATTTTTGGTTTTGTAAATATAGTAATAGATTTTGGAAAGATGTATAAGATAAGATATGTTTTTATTGATGTCCAGAGGGGAAATCTGGTTGCTGCAGCAGCACAAGAAGAAAAAACAAGTACAGATAAATAGAGAATGTAAAAAAATATATAATAAGAGCGAGGTATATAAAACTAAAATAAGAATACTAGTAAAACTAGAAACTATAGAAGAGCAATTAAAGACAAAAGTTACAAGTGACAGCAATGTGATCAGTAGCAGCAGAGTAAGCAGTAAGTAATGATACTTAGTGTTTGTCAGTATTAATATAGAATTATTGTATAAATGTAATACAGTATATAATGTAATAAAACAGTATAACATATTAACATGATATGATATAGTAGCCTATAGTACAGACAGTAGGGGAGAGCGGGGTGATTTGAGCCACCCCTTGTTTCTAGGCAACCGTAGACAAAATTGGTCATGTGACCACACATTTACCGACCCTGTGAGGAAGAGAGGCCCTTTATGACATTTGGTAAGTACATTTAGGTTAAAAAAACATTTATTTTTTGCCGTTCAAAGTGATGTTTTTAATGTTCAAGGAGTCGCGATTCTTGTGTCTGAACAATTACAGACAAGTTTGAAAAAAATGTCACATGTGTTAGTGCTTTAAGAAGTTACAATATGAGGCTGTACTGTTCACATGACGTTAGCTCCAAACCGCTAGATGATACAAGTTTGTTAAAATGGTGGGGGTGGGGTAATTTGAGCCCAAAGGCCTATAGGGGAGTTTGAGCCATTTACTTATAGATATAGTTTTAACTTTGTAAATCTCAAAGTAAACTACAATGGTTCAATAAAGGATAAATAAAAAAAAGATGATCATATAGGCTAATCAACTTTTAACCTTTTTTTGGACGTGATTGGTTCACGTTTTAGGGTGCGTCACCATCTGTCATGGTGCACTCCTGAAGCAACCTCCTTCATCCTTCAGAAGAGCCACTGCCTTTAGGCCCAATGTGGGGGAGTTCTTTGATAACCTCACTTCAGTGATGGACAGGTACGATTGATGGACTAGGCGTACTGATATGGCTCAATTTATCCCTTACTGGGGGCAAGTTGAGCCAAGAAACCTTTTTTATTTTGGAAAGTCAACGGTTCATTTTAGATCCAAAATGAGTATTCCCAAGGATGCACCACATCCTGAAATAGATGTACATGCCGGAAAAAGGCGAGGGAGTTCAAGTATCTCGGGGGGTCTTCTTCGCGAATGAAAGTAAAATGGAGCCTGAAAAGGAAAGGCGGTTTGGTGCGGCGCCTGCAGTTGTGGCGGGCGTTATACCAGACTGTTGTGGTGAAGAGGGAGCTGAGCCGGAAGGCAAAGCTCTCAATTTACCAGTCCATCTACGTTCCAACCCTCACCTATGGTCATGACCTTTGGGTAGTGACCGAAATGAGTTTCCTTCGTAGGGCTCAGCCTTAGAGATAGGGTGAGGAGCTCAGCCATCTGGAGGGAGCTCGGAGTAGAGTCACTGCTCCTTCACGTCGAAAGGGGCAAGCTGAGGTGGTTCGGGCATCTGATCAGGACGCCTCCTGGACGCCTCCCTTTGGAGGTTCCCCGGGCACGTCCAACTGGTAAGACGCCCTGGGGTAGACCCAGAACACGCTGGAGAGATTATATAGTTTATGTCGGCTGGCCTGGTAACGACTCGGGGTCCCCCAGGAAGAGCTGGAAAACGTTGATGGGGAGAGGGATGTCAGGAATTCCCTGCTAAGCCTGCTGCCCACCGCGACCCGGCTCTAAGCGGAAGAAAATGGATGGATGGATGTTTTAGTTAGAGATATAACTCATTCCCTCACTTTAAAGACAACCTCAAATAAAAACTGATTCAACTCACCCCACTCTCCCCTATAGTATAGTGTGGGATATAAGATAGTAATAGGTGAGATGTAGTGATATAGGCTAGTACAGGGGTCAGCAACCTTTACTATCAAAAGAGCCACTTTAGTCAAAATAAAAAAAAAATCTGTCTGGAGACGCAAAACATTTGAGCATTGTGATGAAGGTAACACAGTTTATAGTCTAAGTATATAGTATATAAGTTTAATGCAGTGAGGGCCAAAGAGACAATGTACTACGGAGTATTACAGCCACATTGAGGGAAAAAACTTCGGAGATTTACAGAATAAAGTCATAACTTTACGGGAAAAAAGTAGTAATATTATGAGAATAAAGTCATAATATTACGAGAATAAAGTCGTAATATTACGAGAATAAAGTCATAACTTTACAAGAATAAAAACGTAATATTACAAGAATAAAGTCATAACTTTACAAGAATAAAAACGTAATATTATGAAAATAATGTCATAACTTTACGAGAAAAAAGTAGTAATATTATGAGAATAAAGTCATAATATTACGAGAATAAAGTCGTAATATTACGAGAATAAAGTCATAACTTTACAAGAATAAAAACGTAATATTACGAGAATAAAGTCATAACTTTACGAGAAAAAAAGAAAATAACTCGTAAAATTACTACTTTATAATATTGACTTTATTCTCATAATACTACGACTTCTTTCTCTTAAACTTATGACTTTATTCTCGTGATATTATGACTTTATTTCTCATAAACTTGTGACTTTGTTCTCATAATATTATGACTTTATTCTCGAAATCTCAAATTTATTTATTTTTTTTTCTCAATGTGACCCTAATACTCTGTCGTACCGTCGTACCATAGACCTACAACAATGATAAATAAAAATGAAAATGTAAACAAAAAACAGTTATTCATTTCCATTTTTATAAATCCACAGAGAGCCACTGGAGAGGAGCTAAAGAGCCGCATGTGGCTCCAGAGCTGCAGGTTGCAGACCCCTGGGCTAGTATAACATAATATAGTACAGCAATATAACATATTTTTTGTCCCCCTTTTCCACTATCTTAAAATGTATGTTATATTTACCTATTCTTCTCTAAAACAATTCTATTAACTTAACTTTATAAATCAAGATGAGTGACTTGTTGTCATTATAACACAAAGCATTCATACTGTCACCACTAGAGGCGCATATCGGGAATCCCCTCAGCAGCAGCTCAGTCATCATCATCCAGGTCACAAATCATAACAACACTCATCACACACCGTCTTATCAGTTGTGGTCTGTTGCGAAAGCTGCTTGTGTGTCCTTGATAAACTCAATGAATCCTGGCATGAAACAGGTCAGCGACCTAGACAAAATATTTGTTGACCTGGATTTTTAGATTACATTGAGTTTTACCTTCGACATGGTCCATTATTGTTGTTGCGTAGATATGCCTTTAAGTGATGTAGGAAAA
Organism: Hozukius guyotensis; assembly: GCA_916700995.1. Classification (NCBI taxonomy): domain Eukaryota; kingdom Metazoa; phylum Chordata; class Actinopteri; order Perciformes; family Sebastidae; genus Hozukius; species Hozukius guyotensis. Next base: position 59,450 of record CAKALU010033046.1, read on the forward strand.
ATTGACTCTCATGTGTATCCTCATAGTATTGTATGTACTGTGTATTATGTTTAGTCTGCCTCTGAAGTTTTAAGGTGGAGGGCATGGAAGCTGTGATTTATTGTATTTAACATGTGTATTTGAATGTTATGTTGGCCTTACTGATATCTATAATTCCCCTCTTTTATTTCTCACTAATTTTGTGAGGCTCAAAGTACATATAACCTTTATTTAAAGGTACTACTATATGTAACTTTCAGAAAATCCTTGTTAATAATGACAGTTAAGTGAACTGCGGACAGCACCCTATTGCACATGCTCACACTCCGTAGGCGCGAGCAATCATCCTGGGCATCAGCCAAAACAGTGACGTGACATTACATTAAAATCATATATATCATTACTATCTGTAATGTCCAACTTCCATAATAACACTAACTAGCTTGCCATTTGCAAATTACTTCATCAGCTAATGTTATGAAACAAAACCGTTCCAGATCCTTTAGTCCACAGGCTGTTATAGGCAACCGCGAAAGTCGGGGATGATCTAAACTTTTAAAGGGACTGTTTGTAAGAATCAGAAATGCTTGTTAACAGCGACACCTGTGGCCGTTAAGTCAACGAAAGTCAGCGCCGGGTTCGCGCTTTTGCTCGCTCTAATAGACATGAACGAGCATCCGTCAAAACAGTGAGGCAACACACGTGAGCTAAAACCACAATATCACTCTATATTTCACCTGCTTGGCAGTAATGTTAGCTGACCAGACGAAGGTCTCTCCATGAATCACTGCTGATCCTAGTGTTGGCCTTTCCTGCTTCAGCCTCCCGACCGCGGCTGGAGGGAACAGGGAGACACCGGAGTTTTAACGATAATATAACTTGCTGCAGAGCTCCGTCACTTCACAAGACACGGGAAACCTCTGTTGGTCTGGAGGAGCTGCAGCATTTATTTCAGCACAAACGTCCACTGTACATTTACTAGATATTCTCAGAGCTACTAACTCTTCTACAGTGTGCGTGCATGCACATGTAGAGGTGGAGCGAGCTGAGCGAGTAACGAGCGCAGAGCGTGAGTGAAGGCAAGCATGCAGACAGCGGATCAGAGTACAGCAGAGACTCCGGCCCTGGAGACCAAAGCTACGGTCTCCCCCGCATCCTCCGACCCCGGCCAACACTGTTTTGCAAGACGGGCTTCACTAGATATAACTTTGCGGTTTTGGTGCTTCCATGTAGTTTGTGTTGGAGTCTTGTCTGAACAGCTTAGCCACACGCGAGCGCGCGTGGGACACCGACCCGGATTGATTTATATGTGTAAGAAGTTACAAACAGTCCCTTTAATAGGAATGCTCTCTCTGAAATGACCTTTGATTTGCCAAAGTCTCCCGTCACGGGCTAGATTTTTTAAAGTCCGAAAACAGAGCCATGAGGAAGTGCAGAAGTCTAGTTTTCTCTCAGAACACTTGAATTACAATACAATACAATGTGCCTACTGAAGCCTTACATTATGAGTCAAAATCTAAAATCTCTAAATAAATCGGGGACAGTGGGCGTGAATCAGATCCGCATACACAATTATTGTCTTCATTCATCATTTAATTTCACCATACTTTCTTCTATATAAGTGCAGTGCCTCAATTTTATTTATGCTTTATCTTTTTTTGAAATGTATTTATTATTATTCTTATACTACTATTACTAATTACTAATACTATTATTCTCTTTTATGGACCAGTCTTGTAACGTTATTGTATCATTGTATTGTGGTTTGTATGTTCGTTTGTGTTTGTGTTTAAAATAAAAAATAAAAAATCTAAATATAGAGAATTTGGGTCCTGAAATAGTACAGTGCTAAAATTAAATATACTACTAGAAAAGTAACTTACTTACTTACTTACTTACTTACTTGTAATATTTGTATTTGTTTTAGACTGTTGTAAATCAAAGAAAAGACGATAGAATTAAAATGCAGTATTATGAAGACTATCCTCCCCACTGAACCTGAAGTTTCCGAACAGCCCTGAAGGCAGCATAGTACTGCCACTCAGTCAGGAGTTCGCATGTGAAGTTCACGGCCTGGTGTCCGGTGTTAGTCCACCAGGGGGCGCATCCCGGACCCGGGGCAGACAGTCTCTATCCTACACCAACCACTCCGCTTCTCCTGCTCCGTACCATGAACTGAATCTGTCCGGGGACAGACCAGGGGAAGATGGCGGCCACTGACCATTCCCGGTCCGAAGCTGCCAAACAGCGCCGGCAGGATCAGCTGCAGCGATGGCTGGGCTCGGAGACGGACCAGACGGGGTCGGACACCCGGGACACTTTAGCGAGCGGCTCCGGGACGCGGCGGCGGGCGAGAGTCCGGTTCGCTCAGGGAGCCGTGTTTATGGCCGCCTGCTCCGCCGGGGACCAAGAGGAGGTGGCGGCTTTACTCCGGCAGGGAGCCGACATCAACCACGCCAACATAGACGGACTGACGGCGTTGCATCAGGTAGGGACGGTTAAACAAAGGTTAAACGACGGTTAAACTCTAACGGCTAACTAACCGTTAACGACGGTTATTACGGGATCATGAGTTTAACCGCTGGAGTCGCTGCTAACTGCCGCTCAACTAGCGGTTTAACCGTTACTCTAACGGCTAACTAACTGTTGACGACCCGGGTGAATTACGGGTTTATGAGTTAACCGTTGAGTTGTTGCTAACTGTCGCTCAACAAGCGGTTTAACCGTTTGTGATCTTCACAGCTGAGTTAACCGTTGGGTTGCTGCTAACTGTCGCTCAACTAGCGGTTTAACCGTTACTCTAACGGCTAACTAACCGTTAACGACGGTTATTACGGGTTTATCAGTTTAACCGTTGAGTTGCTGCTAACTGTTGCTCAACTAGCGGTTTAACCGTTAATGATCCTCACAGCGCTTCATCAGGTAGGACGGTTAAACGTTACTCTAACGGCTAACTAACCGTTGACAACCAGGGTGATTTACTGGTTTATGAGTTTAACCGTTGAGTTGCTGCTAACTGCCGCTCAACCAGCGGTTTAACCGTTACTCTAACGGCTAACTAACCGTTGGGTTGCTGCTAACTGTGGCTCAACTAGCGGTTTAACCGTTAATTATCCTCACACAGCGCTGAAGCGTTGACTTAACTTAACTAAACGTGGAGTTAACGTTAAAAACCGTCATTTCCGTTGCTTTTAACATAGCTGTAACTGAACCCATCACTTTGTACTCTCTAGATGTGTGTTTAACAGTCCCAGCAGCAGCAGCATTTCTGGCCTGTGTGTTAGTTTATTAGCCTGTTGGCAGGCTGGGCCATCCTCACTGTTGTCTTTAGTCAGTTAAAGGCTTCTTCTTCTAGCATACAACACAGCAGCAGAGCCTGTAGGATCATTTGTAGACACTGACTGGTCCCTGGTGGAGTCTCACTACAATAGTAGCTCATTTTCATCATCTGATCTGAAAGAAAGCAAAATGGAAGCCTGTTGACTATGCAACAGGGGGATGTATGGTAGAATCAAAGAGGATTCAATTTTTGTTGCTTTTGCATGTCCCAAATAGGCTGCACTTCTTTTCTGAGCTTAATGCAGCTCAGCCTTAGAGGTCCCTCCCTCTCCCCTTGACTTTAACATAGCTGTAACTGAACCCATCACTTTATCCTCCATAGATGTGTGTTTAAAAGTCCCAGCAGCAGCGTTTCTGGCCTGTGTGTTAGTTTATTAGCCTGTTGGCAGGCTGGGCCATCCACACTGTTGTAGTCAGTTATAGGCCTCTTCTTCTAGCATACAATGCAGCAGCAGACAGTAAAAACAGGCCACCAAAGAGCCTGTGGGATCATTTTTAGACAATGACTGGTCCCTGGTGGAGTCTCACTACAATACTAAGTCATTTTCATCATCTGATCAACAGGTCTTTAAAGTGTTTTTCTCCAGAAAGAAAGCAAAATGGAAGCCTGTTGACTACCACTATGCACGGTCAAATGATCAAAAATAGAATCAAAGAGGATTTAACCTTCAATTTTTGTTGCTTTTTGCATGTCCCAAATTGGCTTCACTTCTTTTCTGAGCTTAATGCAGCTCAGCCTTAAAGGTCCCTCCCTCTCTCTCCCCTTGACTTCAGTCATAACACAGAGGAGCAGTCTGGACAACATCACTTGTCACACAAGCCCTCCTTGATGCAGTATTTCCTCTGCTTTTTATGACACACCGCATGCCTTAAAACACTTGTGAACTCACAGTCACATGGATTCAACTTTGATATCCAAGCAAGCTTGTCAACATAAAAGATGTTTTAATTTTTTCTGCCCCACTGGAGCTGAATTTGTGGTTCAGCTGTGTGCTCGCAGTGACGTCATGCTTCTTAGAGAGATGCTTTCCCCTTTAAGCCAATTGTGTGTGTGTATTTGATGAAGTAACTTTCCCATGACCGCTTCAGCAGATGGAGCATGTTCCCTGCCTGGATGTTGGCTGAACGTGCCCCCTTATGGTTGATCCACATGTTGGACTCAGTGTGGTCCCTCTTCTGCCCCTCCATCCCTTTCTACCCTGTTGCTCATCGGTCGCCTGGCAACCAGAATTAAATATAGGCCCACACTCTCCAAACTTTCCATCCTCTCCATCCAAAGTCTGTCTTCTCCACTGTGCTCTCTCTCTCTCTCTCTCTCTCTCCTTTGCCCTCCGCCTCCTCCTCTTCTCTCTCTCTTTCTCCTTCCCCTTGCCAATTCCCCATGGAGGGGACTTTAGGGATTTCGGATGAAGAAATGGAAAACATTCCTCAAACAGCCCAAACTGCTGTTGTCAAAGGCGATTTCCACAATGAGTCACTTGATGACCCAGTGAAGGAGTCTGCTGGGAGGCTGTGTGTGTGTGTGCACCCTCATAGTAACGCCCTCTGTTCATTCATTCAGCTTGGAGCACCCACTTGTTCAGAGGGATCCCCCCCTCTGCTGCCAGCGAACGCTGCTTTTGACTCGCATGGTTCTGGCTCTGCTGCTTTGTACCACGAGCCTCATCTCACTGGCTCTTAAAACGACCACGTTTTTTTCCCAACCTACTACCTGACTGATTATCTTATATTATGAAGGAGGGTGGAGACGACTTGTAGCAGCTTTGTGATTAGTTGATTTAGCCCGAAAGCAAAGCCTCTTACAGTAGGTGGCTTAAGAAGGCCTGATGGACAAGGTTCTGTGTGATTACAGACACTTGCTGTTGTGACGTCCTGCAGAGTTAAACTGATGATTATGAATGTCTTGAAATGCTGTGCAGTCTTGCTCTGAGCAGATGTCATCTCATCAGCTGTTAGTGATAGAAATCTGACATTGAAAAATGGTCATTGTTAAGGTAATATCACAGTGAGAACATTTTTGTTTTTGTTGACATTTATGGTTCTAAGAGGATAAATATTACTGACTTTGGTGATCCCCTGACGTTTCCTCTAACGCCACCATGAGGTCGACATTTGTGTTTTTGAGTGAAATGTCTCAACAACTATTGGAAGGATTATCATGAAATTTGGCACAGATATTCAAGGTCTCCCTCAGGATGAATTGAAATGACTTTAGTGATCCCTTATAGAGCTGCAATGATTAATCAATTAGTTGTCCACTATTAAATTAATCGCCAACTATTTTGATAATCGATTAATTGGTTTGAGTCATTTTTTAAGAAAAAAAAGTAAAAATTCTCTGATTCCAGCTTCTTAAATGTGAATATTTTCTGGTTTCTTTACTCCTCTATGACAGTAAACTGAATATCTTTGAGCTGTGGACAAAACAAGACATTTGAGGACGTCATCTTGGGCTTTGGGAAACACTGATCAACAATTTAGCTCTGTGGCAAACTAACGTTTGATACTTGCACGTTTTGTTCAGCAAGATAATCTTCACAAATGAACGCCACTTTTATGATTTTTGAAGTGTGAATGCGATCAGCAGAAGTAAAAAGCTAACGTTAAGCTATAAACGAACTATAACACAGTCGCATGAACATGAGTATAAACAACAAGGCTGTAAAGACGGACAAGTCGGCGTGATGACTGAATTTAGCCACTTGTTAGCAACCGCCCTTTTTAAGACACATAAAGGCTTCAAAATTCACGAGTGGGGTATTCATTGGTGTATTTTATGTCGTAGAACAAAACGTTAAAATCTCTTTAGCTTGAGTTAACAACAGACCTTAATTCAGGCATCTAACTAAAAACCCATTCAAAAAAACCATTGACTTCCAGAGGAGGGAACCGGAAGTGCTAAAATGCTAACTCATTTCCGGGTTTTAAGACTCATTCCTGCAGCATTCTATTTCTTTAAAACAGACCGTTGCTATGGACGCTGTTCTGATGTCGGACTCTGGAGGACCATTTTTGTGTCAAAATTTAGATTTCTTAAGTTAGTAGCCGTGTAATAAGCGGTATAATGTACAGCTAGCAGGTCATTGCCTAGCATTTATCTCAAAGCACCACTGTGTCTAACAGCCTCACAGAGCTGCTAACATGGCTCTAGACTCCCAGTCTTGTTTTTGTCTATAATTGGCTCCTAAAATCCTTATTTTCCACAATACGTAGAGAAACTCCCTGTGTGCTCAGTGCAGGAATGATTAATCAGTTAGTCAGCCAACAAAAATAATAATATAATCAACTATTTTTGCAATAGATTAGCCTAATTGTTAAAGTAATTTATCAAGCAAAAGTGCCCTTATATTCTCTGTTTCTAGCTTCACAAGAATGAGGGTTTGGCTGCTTTTATATAATTTCTTTTAAATATCTTTCGTTTTTTACTGTTTTCAGACAAAACAAGCCATATGCCTACATTGCATTGGGCTCTGGGGAATTGTTATGGGCATTCACATTATTTTCTGCAGTAATCAGAAATATTTTGCGGTAGCCTATTTCTTATTAGGACTGGAGGCTCAACATTCTTTCAATTTAGGCGTATCATTATCTGTTTTAGAAAAGTCAAAAAGTCTCTTTCTCAAGTCATTTTTGTCAATAATTGAAGAATAAAACTCTTGTCTTTTTAAAAAAGTGAAAAACTACCACTGTTGGAAGGTTAATGCAATCTTTTTCTAGTACAAATCAACTTACTTTGATACTAGTGCAGACATCTGCCTCATTCTCTCTTATTTCTAGGAAATTCTTGAAAGAGGCTGAAATAATCTTACCCCACTGGCAAGTTTTATGACTTTTTTAAAGAATGATTTAATAAGCAGAGCTTATTTGCAGTATAAAAAACTGTTTGAAAAAGGAGCATACGCAGATCCTACCCTCTGAGGTTTTTTCTCATAAATATGAGCTGAAATTAAAACAACATATCATAACATTATACCATGAGGTCCTCATGGGATTCATTTCAGAACTTGGGATCTCAGCTTGACTTTGCTTCAGGAAAAGCAGTTAAATAGATTCGCTGTTTCACTCACGCCACAAAATGACTGTTTTGGAAAGTACTTGAGGGCTTTTAGCAGCCCACTTCACAGAAAGTCATTACAAGTAGACACAGTAGTCATTGTTTTAGCCGCGGTGCTTTAAGATACATTTAATAGATTTTGGAAGTCTGCAGTTTTGACTTTCACAACAAACCCAAATGAAGTGGGTCTAAGATCTCCTCTACTGTACTGAAACTAGAGTCTGATTGACGTGTGCTGTCTGGTTTCCTTTTTTTTTTCAATGTGTGGGGATTCTTATAATAAACTACTAACAATAACACTTGTATAGCTATCCATCATGTGGTTGTGTGTCCTCTGACAGGCCTGCATTGATGAAAATGCTGAGATGGTGCAGTTTCTGGTGGAGAGCGGGAGTGATGTCAACAGAGGGGACAACGAGGGCTGGACTCCTCTGCACGCTGCAGCCTCCTGCGGCTTCATCCAGATCGCTAAGTGAGTCACTGCCATTTAACTTACAGTGCCTTGCAGAAGTATTCAACCCTGGAATTTAAATGGATTTTTTTTTATATATATATAATGGACCTACACAAAATAGTCAAAATTGGTGAAGTGAAATGAAAAAAAAAAAGTAAAAAAAATTCTAATAAATAAAACACTGAAAAGTGGCGCGTGCATATGTATTCACCCCCTTTGCTATGAAGCAGATACATAATATAAGATCTGGTGCCATTTGTTACCTTCACATAATTAGTCAAGTAAAGTCCACCTGTGTGTGTCACATGATCGGTCACATGATTTTAGTTTATATATACACCTGTTTTGAAAGGCCCCCGGCTGTGGTCTAAAAGTAAAAAAATGACGTCTTAATGTCTTTTCCTAACCACTTTTCCTTGACCTCGATGGAAAACGTCATGAGGTCAAGGAAAGATGTGAAGGAGAATTCAGAAGGACTCAGGAAAAGACAACCACGGTATTAAGTGAATATTTAAAAAAATAAAGTGAAATAAAACTCATATTTATCAACATGAATCCGAATTAGTATATGAAATATATGTATGAAAATAATATGCAAGATAAACATATTGTTTGTTTTCATGAACATCAGAATGGTGCTTCGCAAGGAATTGTGGGGCGGCATTATGTCCTTTCCTTTGGTAAAGGATGGTCCAGTGTATCTTATGCTAAAGGAGATAAGAAAGGAAGAATTGAAGCACCTTTCCTTAGCATTCAGAGAATTCAAACAGCTCTTATCATGGCTGCTACTCTGACCTCCCCACAGCCGCAACGGCAACAGAAAATTATTCCCAAGCCAATGAGGTAAACTTGCTAGTATTAATGTTACCAGTTAGCTAACGTTAGACTGTTTGATGCTAACGGCACGGTTACGGAACGCTCACTAACGAGTCAGCGGCCGACGTTTGCATTTACAGTGAGTGAGCTGACGATCACGTTACGTTAACGAGGAGTTGAAACTCTGCAACAGCTCAAATCATGTTGCTAATGTTAACCACTTATGTGCTTACTTAATCCTCGTCATCTCCTATGGGTAGTAAGGCTGCAATGAGATCTCCCCATCACATTTTTTCCATGCTGTTCCTCTCCCCATGACAGGAGCATCTTGTCCTGCAGCTCCTCCAACTTTAGGATGCACCAGCTAGCAGGGTCGGTTCCAGCTTTTCGGGGGCCCATATGTAAAATCTTGTTTTTTGACCAAATGCTATTTTTTAAACATACAAAATATTTTAATTTAACTTAGCTGCATTTTTAACATCAATATCAAAACAAACATGCAGATTATAAATTTAAAAAATGGATAAATTATACATTTTTGAACAAAAATAAACCACTTTTGATGTTCCATTTATGTTAAAGGTCACTTTGAATGATAAACTAATGATAATGTAGAAAAACATAGGTTTTAAATTTGGGACGGTCCGCATTCATTTCGGGGCGGCTTAGGTTGTATTTCAGAACGGTTCTGGGAGGATGGTGAAAAAAGTTAGAGAGAGCCCTGCCTCGGGGAAACAGGTCTTTTGTCTTTCTTTTGTGGTGTCGTATTTTTCCATTTTGTAATAATGGATTTAATGGTGCTTCATGGGATGTTAAAAGTTTTGGAGATTTTTTATAACCCAACCCTGAGCTGTACTTTAGCTTTGTCCCTGACCTGTTTGGAGAGCTCCTACATGGTGCTGCTTGCTCACAGGTGTGGAGCCTTTCAGAACAGATGTGTATATATACTGACTTCACATGACCTTTATTTAACTAGTATATGTGACTTCTGGAGGTAATTGGTAGCACCAGATCTTATTTAGGGGCTTCATAGCAAAGGGAGTGAACACATACTGTATGCACGCACCACTTTTCAGTATTTTATTTTTTAAAACATTTTTTATTTTTTTCATTTTTCACTTCACCAATTTTTACTGTTCTGTGTAGGTCCGTTATATATAATCCATATAAAAATCCTTTCAAATTCCAGGTTTTAATGCAACAAAATACTAAAAACACCAAGAGGGGATGAATACTTTTGCTGCGCACTGTAAATACCCCAAAGTATTAGGCCTACATTGAGGTTGAGTAACTGTTAAAATGCTATGGTTGTGAATAATATGTATAATATTGCAGGACATTGTATAAACAATGCTGATGTCAGTGTTTATACATCTAAGTATTCTAATATGTATCATCATATTCTAGTTTAACTCTTTCATTCTCAACTCTGTGTGCTATATGCTGACTGTGTCTTTGTTTTTGAAGATACCTGATAGAGCACGGCGCTCACGTCGGGGCGGTGAACAGTGAAGGAGAGCTTCCTCTGGACGTGGCCACGGAAGACGCCATGGAGAGACTACTCAAAGGGGAAATCAAAAAACAAGGTGAGGAATCGACATGAACACCTCCAATCCGACAAGTCAGATGCTGAATCATGTCTGTCCTGTTTAAACATGGCTGTGCATGTGATCTTTATGATAATCTCAAGTACAATATGTGACATGTTTATCATCAGAATTAATTGTTCAATGAATTCATTTTTCAAGCAAAAGCATTTGCCAAACTTGGAAAATATTCTGTCATCTACTGTAGGTAATATACTGACTATGTTTAAGTACCTCATACCACCCCACTTCAAAACACCCAAACTATCCCTTTAAAGTCTAATAATCTTTTATTGCCTTTTTTTTCTTCTTGATAAATCAATATTTATTTTCCTCTATTCTGTCATTTCCAACTAACATTTGTACTCCTTTCAGTGACATGCCATTCTTTCAGAAATATATCACAATAGGATGTTGTATTGTTGCCAGTACTTTAAGCCTTTTCCATGTAGAACCAAAAGTTTCAGTATGTGAATTAATTATGCCAAATTAACTGAGAACTTTCTGCAAAGTTAGTAGTTTCACTGATGGGTAGAGGCTTTCTTTTACAGTATGTCTTTACATGAAGTATTGGATCCTAATTTGCAAATGGCAGTTTGAGTGCTGTTGATGTTTGAAACAATGTGAGCACAGTGTAGCTGATGAGGTGCTTTTAGGTACTTTACTGTATATTCCATGTGGTTTGAATGAGTGGTTCTCAATAGCTTTGGCATCAGTTAATTTCTCTATGAGCCGAATAAATTAGGAACTCATACAGAGCTCGGGCTACTTGGAGCGAAAAAACTCTTAAACAAATCATTCTCATAAATGGCCAAAACCTGCTTTGCATTTTTGTCCTGTTTTAACAAGCGGTCATGTTTAAAGCACACGTCTCGCTCAAAGACAAAAATAGGCAAAGAAATGAGGACAGAGTCACTTTGTACCAAATGTTCTGCGACCTTCATAGCACTGACGTGTACTGAAGCTCCAGGCTTTTATCTTTAACACTGTAAAATACACACTTCGCTTAGATCCATCATGCAACTGAGATCACAGCTGATAAAAGAATGTGAAATTGAATATTTTGTCTTTTAAAATCTGATTTGTGTGTGTGTGTGTCTGCATTTTCAATCGCCACTGTTTCACGTGTGCATCACAGCAATAGACGTGGACAAGGCCAGAAAGGAGGAGGAGAGGGTCATGCTCCAGGACGCCATGGCGGTGCTGGCAGGAGGTGGCACCCTCACACCTCACCCAAACACCAAGGCAACCGCTTTGCACGTCTCCGCCGCCAAAGGCTACATCGAAGTCCTGAAGTGAGAATCAGTCTACACTACGCACATGAGAGCAATGACAGCTTGTTAGCTTTTGTCTTAATTTGGTATCACACCAAGTCAAACAGCTTTTATTCACAGCCTCTCCTCGTTACCCTCTCTCTTTCCTCCTCTCTTCAGGGTGCTGTTACAGTGTGGGGTGGGGGTGGACGTGGACAGCAGGGACATCGATGGGTGGACGCCCCTGCATGCAGGAGCTCACTGGGGACAGGAGGAGGTGTGCTCCCTGCTGGCTGACAACATGTGCGACATGGGTGCCGTCAACAATGTGGTAAGCGCGAGGCAAACAACCTTTCCTCTCTGCATAAGCTGAAGATGAAGGCTTTATTAGTGCCATGACTGATGATGCTCTGTGAATGTCCTTGTAGGGCCAAACACCTCTAGATGTCGCAGACGAGAAACTCGCGGACACTCTGGAGGAGCTGCAGAAGAAGCAGAACGCTGTGAGTGTGCCTCCACAGAGGCTCCACCACAACTATCTCACTCAGTTAGATAAACCTGATATGATTGATAGTGTTACAGCGGCGAATGTTCTCCGTGTTTATGTGTGTTTATATTCCTCTTCAGTTACGCAGCGAGAAGGAGAAACAGACTCCTGTTATTGAGACCAGCCCGCCGGTCTCCATGGTACCAGCTCGCACACGCAGGTCAGTGCCAGTGTGTCGGTGTGTGGGCATGTGTTTGTGTGTGTGTATGTGGGCACACGCTACGCTGTTCCTCAGCTGAATCCCAGTAATCCCAGTACCAGTAGTTTGCATGCAGGTATGATGTTAACAGTCCCAGCATTCCTTTGAACCTTGTTGCCTCTATCCACTGACATTACACTGGATAGATGTAGCAGGCAGCGACATTCTGTGTCCCAGTTTCATACTGAATACTAAATCTTACTGTTGTCAGTATATTATACTTCTACCTCAAATTCAGCATGATTTTAAAGGATACTTTTGTCCTAAACTGCAACAGAGAGAGAAAAGAGTTACACGTCACCTCCCCAGATTTCAGAACGAGACTTCTTGAGCGAGACTCTTTCCATAATGTCAGACACTTATAATAACAATCAGAGCCTGTCGTGGCAAAACAAGCAATTTTAGTGGATGTTAATGACGGAGCCAGCTGGACCCAATAGCTGCCGTCTACTGCGCTCTCACACAAAACTGGACCAGTATCATAAATTGTTGTCCCCATTAGTCAGTTAGACACAAAAACATGGGGAAATAGGGTCCAGGTTGAAAAATACCAAAGTTACCCTTTAAGAAAAAAAAATCAAATGATAAATAAACAAATGTCTTTTGAAGGAGCATTTATAACTAGCGCTTTGGGGTTTGCAATATGGATAAAATCCTCCATTACGGTATATGTAATCTATCATGCAGTGAATTGTCTTGAAAATCCATTGCAAAGCTGTTTAAGCTTAAAATTACAAGACAGTAATCTGTTCTTGGCTAATCTAGCAAATCAAATAACTGACAAATCAAGATACTTGATTACACATACACATTGCTCACTACCATCAAAGGGATAGTTTGGCTGTTTTAGTGGGGTTGTATGAGGTACTTATCCAGGGTCAGTGTATTACCTACAGTAGATGACGGTCAGCACATCCCCAGTTTGGAGAAACAGCCAGCACGGAACCAAAGCAATGTACTGCTGTGGACGGCAGTAAAACATATTTTAGACACCTAAAAGAAAGACCCAAAAAAAACCAATATCAGTTAATTTCCCTTAAGTTTCCTCATCTTATACTGGCAGCAGTTTCGAACTCTAAGCTCAATATAAATGAATTTCTTGCATACTGAAAGCCAAAATGGTACACTATGTAATTAATAAAAGCATATACGTTGTAATATACAGTATGTGGTTGGGACACACATTTGTGTGGATTCTGTAAAGTGTGCATTATCACATGTTGAGGAAAGATTATAGAAAATAAGTGATTAAAGGTAGGGTTGGTGATGCTGATAAACACTAGATTAAAAAAAATGATGCAACTTAAAAACAAGCCCAGTGTTGCTAACTCTTTTCCAATGAGTAAGCAGCTAGCAGCACTAGCTCCAAAAGTTCCTAAATCTAGCGAGAAAGTCACCAAGTCGGCAGCACTGACAGTCCGTCGCTTCAGGCTTCCCTCCAAAGCCAGTCCCCCACAATTATCATAATGAACGTAAACAACGAACATGGCTGTTGTTAGTACTCACATCTGTCAAGCTAGCAGCTAGCAGGTAGACAGGCAATTAGCCTGTCCAATCATTACATTCAGGCCGAATGAAATGATTGGACGGGCTTATTACAGTCCTGTAACAGCCACAGATACTGGATTTTTTTTTTTTTTGTCAGAGCATTTCATTTATTGATTGCTGTCAGGATGTAATGAGAATTTCAACAAATATAAAAAAAAATTATTTGAACAGCACTACCAGCCCTACCTTTAAATACAAAACTGTAGGTTGAAGTTACATATAGCTAAGTGGTGATAAGACAGCAGTGCTACACATGGCATCATCACAGGAAGTGACCCACTGTTCCACCCACCGATGTGTTGATCGGCGCATGCTCGCTCTAATTGGCTGCACGTGGAATGATTGCCCTCACTGATCAGCTCCCTGCATGCCACCTGTTGTTCCACCCCACCTTGGCCCCGCCCCTGCAGGACTTCTATCTCTCGTATGAGCAGCAAGGAGAAGATCTGCCTCCACGAGCGGGAGAAGCACCCACCTCCTGCCCTGCAGAGCAGCCCGGCCGAGGATGAGGAGGAGGAGGGCCAGACGGGACAGAGACAGCCTCAGAGCCAGGGGAAGGCCTCCAGCAGCTCCAGCTCGGAGGAGGAGAGCGAATCAGAGAGCGACGCCGAGTCGGGTAAGAGGAGCTGCTAGAGTCTGTATTTTGAAGGGAGTCAGTGTTGTGATTTATTAATAATATTTAAGAGAGAAGTTGTATGTCTTATCAGGTGGGTTTTAAGACAGATTTTTTTTATGATTCTATTAGTGATTTATTAATTTGCCGACCTTTGCACGGTTGCAGAGAAAGCGAAAAACCGAGAGATCATAAACAACTTGAACAACAAACGCAACACCACCAGCCTGCTTCCTACCTCCATGCCAACGAGTACTGCTGCAAGCCAAGTGAAAAAGGTAATTTATAAAGATATTATATAGAGAATATCAAGTGTGTGTTTTAGTTGCATGACAACAATACTGAACAACACAGATGATGACTTGTGCTTGCTCTGTAGCAGGACCCAGGCAAGCCCCCAGCCCCCGAGGCCCCGGGCTCCTGGAGGACGTCTCTGAAGAAGGCGGGCAGCTCGGTGACTCTGGGCTCAGCTGGACTGTCTGACACCAGCCAGGACCCCAGCAGACCTACAGAGACCGTCCTGGGTATGACCCGCTCTGCCTCCAGCCCCCGCCTCAGCTCTGAGGCCGACACCAAAGTACGCACCACGGGCACTCACATGATTCAAGGATGTATACGCTCATGAAACCAGTTATTGTTTTATAAATCTAACTCCAAATAAAGGCTCCTTTTACAGCTTCCAGTCACATAAAAAAAACAATCTCCCCCCTCGTTCTCAGGAGCCGAGGCTCGCTCGGGTACCGCCCATCCCAACACGGAGACTCTTCAGTATTCCAGACAGCAGCCCTGACAACTCCAACAGGTGGGCCGCTGCTTTCGTATGCTTCTACGCTTGTGATACCAGAATCTTGTTTGTCTGAGTCACCGCATATGTGCCCTTGTCACCCTGTGTCTCTCTCTCAGTTGGCTAAGTCGTAGCTCCTCTTACACCCGGCGCCTTCATAGTCAATCAGGGAATGATTTCACTAGTTCCACCCCCTCTTTGCTTCACAGGTCAGTCACGCTGCTCACTGCCCGTCTTGTATTTGTTTGCTCTCCTGTTTGTGTGTGATTTTTGTTATTGCTGTGTCACAGCTTATTACATTCCCCCAGCAGTGAATAATAATTAGTGTGTGTGTGTGGCTGTGAAAGACGCCTTTGTGCTTCCAATGGGCTTTGTCTCGTTTCTAGCTCATCTTATGGAAAGAGACTGGATGACCCCACCATGACCTCAGCTAACACAGGAACAAGCTCTGCTGGACTCAGCCGCCTTAATAGTGTCTTGGCCCAGAGGTAGTTCATTTTTATACTCATTTTTCAATTGATTTTCCTCACTTGTGTGAAAGATCTGATAGTTACCTCTTCTCTTTCTCCATAAGACTTCCTCAGGAACAGACAGAGAAGAAGGATCAGACTGCCGTCCCCACCTCCAACTCTCGGAGCACGACCACGGGCGAACAGGAGGCCAAGCAGAGGCGCAAGTGAGTCAAGGCTGTTGTGTGTGTGTGTGTATGGCAAAGGGCTGTTGTTTGTAAATTGTATGCCTGATGGTGTAGCGTTGAGTCTAATAGTGTGTGACCTTTGTAGATCATATTTGACGCCAGTGCGGGACGAGGAGGCAGAGGCGCAGAGGAAGGCTCGCTCCAGACACGCACGCCAGTCCCGCCGCTCCACTCAGGTACAAACGTCATCCGCTCAGATGTTCACTCCGTGTTCACAGAAGTACTGTGTGTCAGGATGGTGTGATCTATTTTTCCCATCAAGGGGGTGACGCTAACAGATCTGCAGGAGGCGGAGAAGACGATGAAGACGGACAACAAAGGGAGAGAAAAGAAGGAGGAGGAAGAGAAGGAGAAAGAGAAGGAGGCAAAGGCCAAGAAGGGAGAGGAGGGGGTGAGAGCCGTATATCAGAGTTATAGGCCTGTGTTGGCTGCTCTTATATAACGTCTTGTGACATCACTTAGCGGGGGGATACTGTGTTTACAGGAAGTGAGCTGGAGGTCTCGTATTGCCAGTCTGCAGAAGTCTGACCTGCTGGGCCTCACGCAGCCCGCTGGTACTCCACGCCCTCAGACATCTGACAGGAGAGGTACGCATCACCACTTCACCAAACGTAGAGCTTGACAGTGTGGGTGTTTGTTGAAACATTTTGATGTGCTCTTAAACGACTGCTGTCTGGCTTCGTTCCAGATGTTGAGGCCAGCACAGGGGAGAGCGAGACGGAGAGATGGGCCAGGGAGCGCAGGGAGAGGAGACAGGCTCGGGCCAGAAGGAAGGCACCGAGGACCGGGGAGGTAAACACGGCAAACATCTTTTCCAGTGCTGGCCATGACCAATTTGGTGCCCTAGGCAAGATTTTAGCTGGTGCCCCTCCACCTCTTTTTTTTTTTTTTTGTGCGCTTGCAAAGCACACCCTGCTGGGAGGTTCTTAAACAGTGTTATTTTTATGCATATAGGATTGACATAGCCTCTTTACCTGCTTATAGTATAGCTACCATATTGACTTTGATTACAGACAAAAAAAAAAAATTAAATAGGTTATATTTTAATAAGACTTTGCCTGTCTCGTTGATCACCATGATCTTAAAATTGGAATTATTCTCCTCCTCGGTATTTGGTTTACTTGGCCTAACCCTCTGAAAATGATGGTGGATCATCTGCATGCATTAACACGACTGTCTTTTAAAGGCTGTTGTGGATTTCAGTTTTTAAGATAGTGGATAGACAGTGGTATCAAATGAATCTTGAGATTGCCATGAATCCGTTGATATCAATCTTGTCATGTTAGCTTACTGGGAAAGGGTCTAAATATCGCTCCAAAGTTGAGCTGTCTTTACCACGAGGTCCGCGACACCTCAGTGGCAAACGGCAGTGTTATGGCCAGGCTGTTTGTGCCCCTCCGGCACTTGGTGCTCTACGCACAGCGCGTGATGCGCATGTGCCTAGTGGCGGCGCTGATCTTTTCAGCTGGAAAACTGATGCAGGAATGAAAAAAACAAAACCAGTAATGTTGTTACGTGACTTGTCTGTGTCATCTGCAGAGCGATGACAATGATCCCAGTGGAGAGGAAGAGTTCTCAGGCAGTGGGCAGGATCCACAGGTGTGTGTGTGTGTGTGTGTGTGTGTTTATTTATTGGTCTCAGTGGACTGTAACCTAAGACACCGGCCATAACCTGTTTGTTCTCTGTTTACAGACAGACCAACACTTGAGCTCCAGGTATGAACTCAGCCTTTGACCTATTTGATTTGCCCTCTGTCTTCATTCTGTCAGCACAGTCTCAATGATAGCAGCGTCTCTGACCTCTGACCTCTGCTCTGCTCGTCTCTCAGGTCTTTTAACGACTGCACCCAGGGTGGAGGCTCTGACAGCAAGGATTTTAAGAAGGTCAGCAGACGGTACTGGTATTGAGGTCAGAAAATGAGTTTTTCTTGTTTGTCCCAGTTATTTACTACTCTGTGTGTGTTTGTGTGTGTGTCAGATGTTCGAGGACGTCTCCAGAGAAAACAGTCAGCTCCAGTCTCAGCTGCAGGACACCCAGAGGATTATCAGTCAGACCAGGTTGGACCTGGAAAAGGCCACACAGGTGATGACACAGACACACACTGAAGCTGCATTCACACCAGATCCGGCGGTGAGGCGAAAACGCATCTCCTCCCATTCATTTTGAATGGGGGGTAGTAGGGGTTGGTGAAAAAAAAGCAGTGGCCTGCGGTGAAAAGTAGTAACAGAATCAACTTTTGGTAGAACACACCCGACATCACGTTGCGGTGGCCAGTCACGTAACCAGCGAGTCAGTGAGAGAGCACAGTTAAGATCCCTGCCTCTCACTACCTTGGGAGGGGGGCCAAAAACAACTCTGATACAAGAACGTTTAAAAAACTATGCTCAGAAGTTCGTATAACAGCTGACAACATGGATGCTGGTTGGAGAAATTCTGTGGGGAATTTGGTAGCGGGTTTCCTGCAACAAGCTCTAGCACAGCCCCTCCGTCTTTTCTTGTCTAGCTACTGTGAAATGAATGAAGCTGCCTTCAAGCTCGGTTGGAAATGTCAAGATTATAAAAACGCGCTGTCGGAAAACAGTAATTTTGAAATATAATGGGGCGGTAAATTTCACAACATAATGTCACACAAATGGGCCATTTAAGTGACACTCCCATATCACCACACAACTTTGCGGTGAATGCAGCGAAGTTAAACATGCAAAGACAAAAGGAAGCATCTTAAAGTGGTAAAACTGGTAATCGACAGGTTCTATAATTGTGGCCAGTAGAGATGAAATGGTGTGAAAATTTCATATCATGATTATCGTGACAAAAATGGTCACGTTATCAGTATTATAGCTTTTCTTTGAATTCCCGTTTCTGTGTTCAGTTCAGGTGGCTATCACTTGTCATGCTGTCTACTCAAACCTTATTCTATTTATCCCAAATACTGTTTTTGAAGATGGAAACAAAACATCTCTTTCTCTGTGTTTTTTTTCTGTATTCTGCAATCTGTATTGTGTGACATTAAAATGAGAATATAGAATTTATAAAGGAGCAGTGTGTAGGATTTGGCGGCATCTAGCAGTGTGGTTGCAGATTGCAACCAACTGAAACTTCCCCTGTGTGCCAATCACGTAGGAGAATTACGGTGGCCGACACAAAAACGCAAATGGCCCTCTCTAGAGCCAGTGTTTTGTTTGTCCTTGAACATAACCTGACCCACCAGATGGTTTGCTACATAGAAACATCTGAGAAGCAATCATTGAAAACAGTTAGGATAAATATTTGGCAGGTGATTGGATGAACTCTCCAGTTCTGATATCACTGACACTATTGTAGCATCTACGCTAACCTCCTCAGGAGTTGTTTAGAGCGAACAGTCGCCACACTGGCTTGCCGGACACTAACTCAGTAATTGAAGCCTGATGAGATGGATTTTGATGTGATATGTAATCCTGTGATTTTCGCATGATCTCGTGACGCTGTAAGAATCCAGTTGCCGTGCAAGGTAACTGTGAAGAGTGTGTAGATATAAGAAGCTCATTCTGAGCTAATGAAAACACAATAATTCTTATTTTATTAAAAGAAAACATACTTATTAATATTATATCCCATTTCTGCCAATAGATCCCCCAAAATGCTACACACTGCTCCTTTAAAAGAAGAACTAATTCAGTTATCCTCTTACAAATGAAAAGTTGAATGCATTAGCAATACAATGAATGCATCATTGCTTTCATCAATGCACTCAGGAGTTCTGCTTCCTTACTTGGTCTGGTATGACCAGTAGCCAGTGGTGGCTAAAGTAAGCTAATGTAAGCAAACACAGATAATGCTGTGTAACTGACATTGGTAGCTTTGTGACTACTTGTGCTAATGTTACACTATGTTTTACCCTTTACCATCATCCTGTTACTGTCACTTATAGACACAGTGGTTGTTGTTTTGCTTTAATGGAAATTCGAATTAGCAAATAGACATCAAGATGTTGCAGGTTGTAACTTTGATATTCATAATGGCTTTTGATCATGTAAGCCATGTGATCATGTTGTGGTGATGATGTTAATGTTATTGGTTTGTTGTATCCAACAGAGACAGGAGCGCTTCACTGACTGCTCAGCCTTGCTGGACCTGGAGAGAAAGGTAATGCATCCGTGTTGATGGTGTTACCGGTTGTTGTTTTTGTGGTTGTAGCTTCAACTGCCTCACTACTGCCACCCCTGCTGTCTGTTGACGCTCTCTCCTCTCTCCTCCCCACTTGAACCACTTTCTCACCTGTTTTCACTCACCTTTTCTTCTCTACGTCACCTCCTCTCTGCCCCCCGACTCTCCGTCACGCTTCCCTGGCATCAGGACCGGAGGATGTTGGAGCGGCGTATGGCAGAGCTGGAGGAGGAGCTAAAGGTGAGGAGACGAGTCTTATCGTGGCCGCAGTAACTTTGCATGCTTCTGCTTGATTAGCTTGGCTTTAGCTTGTGCAGGCAGCAGTGTTGTGGAGGCACACTGTGGAGTTGTTTTATACAGTACACCTTCTCTCGACCTGTTTTCAGGGTGGGTGATAATTGTTTTCTGTTACATGTGACTCATTTGGTTGTTTTTTTACATTAATGGATGTTTCTGTTTCCCTACTGAACAACTAACTCGAACCCATCTGATCTCTGCGCCCTCTTAATTTTGTCTCTTAATTGTCTGACGTCGCCAGTACTAGAGAATGAAACAGGTAAAGTCCTTTTTTTAAAGGAAAAATTCCACATTTTTGGAAATATCTTGCTGAGAGTTGGATGAGAAGATAGATACCACTCTAATGTCTTCATGGTAATTATACCCTCGCGACAGCGTAGGTGGGGGTAAATAGCGCTCAGCGTGTCCGTCCGTCTGTTCGCGTGTCACACTTTCGTTTCCGGAGCAGAACTCGAAAACTATTTAACTTAGGAACTTCAAATTTGGTAAGATGGTTCACAGTGTGTTCTAGTTGTGCCTTTTGGGGGTTAGAAGTCCACCGTGGACGCAGAGTCCAGGTGTTGAAATAAAAGCAAGTAATGAAGTGGTTAAAACCTGGAGAGCATCAACAAGACAGACCATATTTGTCTTCTACTGACTTTATCCTGAGGAAGGTGAGCTAATAACAAGCTACACTGTGCTCAATAGACTAATTCCATTAGTTCCAAAAGGGCAAAACCTTTGGCCCTACTTTAGTAGGGGTCAAGCAGTGAGCCATGCTCAGTTTTGTCTTGTTATAAAACTACCACCAGCAGCTGGGTAGCTTAGCTTAGCATAAAGACTGGTAACAAGGGGAAACCGCTAGCCTGGGTCTGTCAAAAAGTAGGTTCAGCCTCTTGACTGGAGTCTCTGCTGGTCGCCTGGTAAAATAAGCAGGCCTCCAAAATAATAGGGAGCAATCGGTCTTACCTGGATATTCATATTCACTTTATATTTACCGTACAGACATGAGAGTGGTATCAATCTTCTCATCTAACTCTCAGCAACACAGCAAATAAATATATTTCCCAAAATGTCAAACTATTTCTTTTAATACTTTAACATGCTGTGATTCTAGGATGCAAAAAAATAATATTTGGATTAATACAGATTTACTTAGGAAATGATTTCTGTGCTGTTATTTCTAGTTCTCTGCTACCGTTTTTTTTTTTTATCTCCTCCTTTGGGGCTTTTGACACTTCAGTGTTTCCCACAGAGGATTCAAACATCACTTGTTTGCATTACACTAAAGCTAAAACAGCAAAGCATCACAGTCCTCATGGCTTACAAAAACCTACCAACTTTAAAAATGACCCCGCTGTCTTCCACTCAACTGTATTTAACATGAATTAGGTGTCCTGCTTCCTTTAAATGTTGTGATGACAGCTTTATTAGAAACATTTATAGCATTGATATGAATAAATTGTCAAACTGTCTGCAATATCTCATATTACAGTAATGTGAAAACAAGCAACAACTTCATAAATCTGGATTTATATTCTGTTTTAATGCGAACACAATTTTTACCACCAGGTTCTGGTCGACCTGAGAGCAGACAACCAGCGTCTTAAAGATGAAAATGGAGCACTGATCCGTGTCATCAGCAAACTCTCCAAATAGACCGAGAGAGAGAGACACGAAGAGCAGGGAACCCCCTCCGCCCTCCACCGTCCATCCTCCATCCATCTTTCCATCCATCTTTCCATCCATCCCTCCCTGCTTCAACACATTCCTCCCAGTGCCAAAGAGAGAGAGAGAGAGAGAGAGGGTGGAGAGAAGCAGCAGAATGTCCTACGTACATGAACACCACAGCTTGACTTGGATTGTGATGCCTCTCTGTGAACAGCTGGAGTGGCTTTTGTGTGCCTTACTGCCCGTTAGTCACAGGAAGTCCTCTGGCGTGAAGGCCTGTGGCTCTGGTCAGAGGCTCCCACAGCGGCAACATGAGACTCGGCAACAACCAGAATGCCCACGGCTGGTGCAACACACACAACATCTACTACGACTGTGCATCAGGGGAACACCGACGTGCACACACATTCCTATGCGTGCATCACATACTTCCTCCGTGCACATTCCACGAGCGCACAAGGCAGCTTGGGCCTTAAAGCTCCCACTTTAATATTTATTTTTTTTGTGAACACTCTCACGTCACACATTCACGAATTTACCCCACTCACAAATCTAACGTGTTGTCAAGGTTTTGGTGAAGTTCTTTAAAAAAAAAAACAGCTCTGAAACGCATTTCAGGTTCTGTCTTTACATTCAGCACCGTCCTGACGACAGGGGGAAGTCCACGAAGCTCCGTTGGGTTGTTTTGTTTCCCGCATGCAAGTGTTTGAAGCCACCTACCTCTCCACCTATGCACTTCCCCACATACATTTTTATTTTTGTGACCACAGACACACTCCATGCTCTTAAAAAATGACCACAGAACCAGGTCAGTCGACCACGGCACTTTACTCTCTGCAAAGCAATAAAAGACGTGCGACGCTTTGCCCGTCCTCCAGACAGACCAACTTATTTCAGAGTAGCACCCTCTCACTTAGCAAGTGGAGGGAGAAGTTAACCATAACTGAAGGTCAAAGGTCATTGCACAATTCTGAAATAAATTGCTGTTCTGCCTATTCTGCTATGGATGGTTTTAATTATTACCATTGATAAAGATATTATTTTCATAGTTTTTCATCGTCAATTCCTCTCTTGCCAGAGAGCATGGTTATGTATATTATATTTGTATAAATATTAGTCTTGAATAATACCCCCCTTTGAAGTAAAATTCCATGTAGCCTTTCTTCACATGTTGGTTTTCTAATATATTGAATGGATGTCTGCACCCTAATAAAAAAAAAAGTGTGTTTGTAGCGACGGCCTGGTTATTATGTACACTGTGAGAATTTGTATCCACCTCCATCACTTTGTATCTTAACATCGTTCCCGTCCACAACGCTGAATCCTACTTGGATTCCCGGCTTCTTAGTCATCAAATTTCTCACTTTTGAGATTTGTGGTCACCTGGTTGTTTGTCTTTTTCGCTGCTTCACCGTCACTGTATCATCCCTGCCTACAGTTGTTGTGTTTTCTAGCAGCCAGATGTCCTTCATCACTGGGGAGGGGAAAAAAAGAGGAACAGAACAGCTGCAACACAGTGAGCGTAACAGAGGAAACAAGGCAAAACAGATGTATTTACAGTATGTTTGGACTGGTACAGTAATCTACTGCTGCTCCCAGCTGGACGGTACATCATGAGTGGCTTGACTGACAGGAGAGGAATGAGTGTCGTTACATATGCTGGTGCTCAGTAGATGTCTGAGAGTCCCGTTGTGTTTCGAGCTCCCGTACATTTGGCCTAAAGTTAACAGCAGTCGTCCATCTGTATGTCTCATCTGGGAGCAGAGAGATGGACCACTGTCCTGCAGGGTAGAAGTACTGACAACAAGCTGAGCTCCTAATAAGGCAGGGCCGGCTGGCTGAGGCACTCTCTCTGTAAATATCCCTCAGGTCTGAGAAAGACAGAGGAAGGGAGCTGGGGAGGAAGAGGGAAGCGGATGGATTGCAGCCTTATATGGACAAAGCACTGCTTTTCCCAGGGTTTGTGGCTCTGACCCCGGCATTTTGCCAAATGCTGCACAAACAGCTCCTCGGCGCCACCAAGTGGTGCAACTAATGCAATGCTACAGTTGAGCTGAGAAAATGTATCTTGTTGATTACAGTTGGTTTTTTTTACATTTTTGACAGCTAGTTTTCCAGAAGCACTTACAATAAATAAGAAATATTGTGCTTTTGTCAACAAAAGCCTCAGACAACTTTGTAATCAGGGCCCTTCATTGGAAACAAAAACTGACCTGGTATCAGCCTTAAAGTGGCTTTTGCATGTTTACCTAATCTTTAGACTTAAAATCAATTTTTTTTTAAAACTTATATTCTACATATTGGTACATACATGAAATTTGACCTCTGCATTTAACCCATCCTTTAGAGCAGTGGGCTGCTGTAAAGCGCCTGGGGAGCACTGGGGTTCAGTGTTTCGCTCAAGGACTTTGACATGCGGACAGTAGGAATTGGGGATCGAACCGCCGACTTTGCGGTTAAAGGACAACGACAACCCCCTCAATCCACTGAGCTACAGCCGCTCTGTTTTGTGAATGGGACCTGTGTCAAAACGCAGTTATAATAGTTCAGATTTAATAAAGAATCTGAGCTGCAGAGGTGGAGATATCCTGACTTTTAGTCCCTAGTATGTGTCAAGCCTTGAAAATGTCAAATGCTACAATTCCCACAATGCAACTAAGTGTTTAATTAATCCTTCCTTGCCCTTTCAATGCCCTCATCTTTCAAACTCCACATTCCCTTTTTGTATCACAGGCTTTCTGTCTCAAATTTGAACCTGATTTTAGAAAGCTCATCCAGAGCATACAGCTGTTTTACAGGTTCAGTAGTAATGTCTGTGATGATAAAACTAACCCTGAGTGCCCCTTTAACACATAATCAAATTATCACAAACAACCTGACACCTGGGGCAGGTAGAATTCCAGCATGGTTGAGGCTCTCGACAAAATGGGTTGCAGGAGTGTGTGTGTGTGTGTCAGAGGGGCTGTCAATAGGGGCTTTCTAGCAAGTTGATCTGGGGCCATCTGGGACTCAGCAGGGCCTACATCTCATAATAGGCCGTTATCTTGTCTTTTATCCCTGTATTTCTTGGACAATTTATGCCTTTATTTGATAGCAACAGTAGAGAAATGACAGGAAATGAGGGGAAAGTTAGAAGTGACATGCAACAAAGGACTCCAGCCCCACAACCAAGGTAGGGGTTGCATAAATGACTTCCACTCATTGTCCCAAGTATAGTGATAATAATAATAGAGCATTAATAATATTTATTCGTAGAGCACTTTTCAAAAACCAGATTGTGCTTCATACAATGGAACAAAATAAAAACCCATCCTACTTGGATTCCCAGCTTCTTAGTCATCAAATTTCTCACTTTTGAGATTTGTGGTCAGCAGGTTGTTTGTCTTTTTCGCTGCTTCACCCACGTTATTATCATCCCTGCCTACACTTGTTGTGTTTTCTGGCAGCCAGATGTCCTTCATCACTGGGGAGAAAAAAAAAAGAGGAACAGAACAGCTACAAACAGCTGGTTAGGTAAGGGGTAAAATAAGAGCTAACAACAGCAAAAAAGGTAAATAAAAACCAACAATAATAAGAGACAAATAGAAAATATAGCCTTTATGTAAAGAAAAGATAAATTTCAGTAAAATAATATAAAAGAAATGTCACTCAGAAGTACTGCTCAGGTAAAATCAAGTTAAATTAAACTCAGAATAACCTCTCCCATACAGTATATTTCCTATTTCCTCCAGCAGGTTGGTCCAGAGTTTCTGGGCGCCTCACTGCAAAGGCTTTGTCCTAAATGATCATGTAGATTGGTTGGGTAAGAGGTAAAATAAGAGCGGTAAAAAGTTAAGAGTTTAGAGCGACTGGTAAGCAGAGTGGAGATGACATGATTAAGTTTGGAGAGAGTGACGTGATACTTCTTGGAAGAGATAGGATGGAAATGTAAACACTCTCACTGTGACCTGCAGAGTATTTTGACAGTCTCAGCCAAGTGGTTCTTTTAATTGTGAATATGTATACACATATAAGGTGGTAGCCATTACAGCCTGTAACAAGACTGTTCAACTGTGTATATTGTTAAAAAACCTTTTTCTTAAAGCTGGGAGTTGACACCATACATAGTGTGATTAGTGCACTTGATATTTCACTAAAATCTAATGAGCATGTTCAGTCTGGAGTGTTCTACCTGTTGATCCAGTGTAAACTTGCACATCTGGATTTAGACATACTCTGCTTCATCCTCCACATTGACTCCATGCCATGTTTTCAAGAAGACCCAGAATCCAGATTTTCTTTGCAACACAGAGGGTTGTATGGCTTCCTCCTGCAGTTGTGATACTCGACACTAACTTGGACCCACTTTGTTGACAACTGTTGAGTTCTTTGCTTTTAGGAATTACAGATAAGCTGTTTTTTGTAGGTTAAACTTTTAAGAACAAGCGGTTTGGGAACTTCTACTGGTTTTATCTTCAATTTTTTTTCAGCATTCCTCAGAAACAGATGTCCTGCCCACGTGAGAGAGAAACATTTCCACTTCAGTAGTGTGTTGAAATGAATTATGCTGGATGTTTATGCAGGCTGTTGACTACAACAACTCCGGCTAACTTTCAGGAGTTATCTCTGAGATTGCATGTTTAATTTTCTTTGCCAATGAATGCCCTTCAAAGTAGTTAAAGAGGACCTATTGTGCTTATTTTCAGGTGCATACTTGTATTTTGGATTTCTACTAAAACATGTTTACATGCTTTATTGTTCAAAAAAGGCTTTGCTTTTCTCATACCGGCTGTGCTGCAGCACCTCTTTTCACCGTCTGTCTGAAACGCTCTGTTTGAGCCCCGCAACCTCCTGAAAAGCTCACTCTGTTGTGATTGGTCAGCTGAAGCAAACTCTTTAGACTGGCTCCAGCTCCGCTCTACACAGTGGGCTACCTCTGGGGTCTGAAAAGTGAAGCCAAAGCGGAAGTGCCTTAAACTTACATTCTTTCTAATAGCCAGCAGGGGGCGACTCCTCTGGCTGCAAAAAGAAGTCAGATTGTATAGAAGTCAATGAGAAATTGACCCTACTTCTCACTTGATTTATTACCTCAGTAAACATTGTAAACATGAGTTTATGGTCTCAATCAATAGCTTCAAGTCTTCTTCAATACAGCATGATGTTCATTTAGTAAATTATGGTCCCATTTAGAGTCAAATAGACCATAAAGCAGGAGATGCTTTAGGGCGTGGCGACCTTGTGATTGTCAGGTCGCTACCACGGCGTTGTCCGGTCTGGGAGTTGTCCGTGTTTTCATCTTATAACTTTAACCCTTTCACAGTGTGTTTTCAGTTCATGATTATCTAAGGTTATAGATAATATAATATGATATATATTCTGTATATACAGTATATAATCGATAAAAGTTTTAGTTTCATTATATAAAGTGTATATAAGCTATAGACTATATCTTATATACAGTCTATAGCTTTAACTAGCTTTGTTTGAGGGCGTGCCAAACTAGCCGTTATGCAAATGTGGGACTTGGTGACATCACCACGTTACGGAAGAAAAGGCGGGACTACAAGCAAGGTGTTTCAGGCAGTTGGGGAGCAGTATTTCTGTGGGGGAGAGTAACAGACCTTTTATATGCACAAAAAACTATATAACATACTAAAGGAATGGGAAAAAGCACAATAGGTCCCCTTTAATAATTTCAGATCTGCTTAATTACTGAGGAGTTTGTGTCTGTTTTTTTAGTTTTTGTGGGGTGAGTGGCTAAACTTTCTGTTCACCTATCTGCTAAATGATGTCTTGGGATGACACACACTTCTTGTGACACAAAAGTGCCAAAATACACAAACTACAAATAGCCTCTACTGGAAGGAACGTGTGAAGTGTGTGTGTGGTTCCAGTAAAGGTTTACAGCAATGATCCAATGTCTCATACCCATGCAATGTCCAGTAATATTGCATAAATACAGCACATAACCATTATAATCTCATTGGGGGAGTATGATATTGCAAATAGAGAACTGATGTCAAAATATAGATGTTAACATGCTAACTTGTAGTAAATGAAATAATTGTTCATTGTTGAAGAGCTGGGATAACGTACCCTGACTACATTTGGGAAACCAGACTTCCAGTAAAGACCACCTCGTCGTCGCCATGTCCTATGTCGAAGACCCCTACATCTTCTCCACCGACGCTCTACCCAGTGACTGCCGCTTCCTCCCGCCAGTGGCCAATGGGCTTCTGGGATGGAGGGTGTACAACCGTACCATGCACATGGGTGGTGTGTATAACGGGGAGGGTGGACATTGTCACCGGGCAGATGTCCCCTGTCCTCTCGCTGTGAAGGTTGAGACAGACGAACCGGCCCAGCACACCTACAGCCTGGACACCCACACAGGTAGTCTCTGTCTGGTTGCATGAATCTGTGTTGTGAAGAATTATCACTGCTAATTGTCTCATCTTCTCATACAGGCATTTTCACCCACACCCTGAGCTCAGCACATGTAACGGCCTCACAGTCTCTGTATTCACACCGACATTACCCCAACCTGATGGTGATGGAGATTCTGTTGGTGCGTCAGGTGACTTCAGAGGAGCCGATCACTGTGAATCTGGTCACTTCGTTCACACCTGAGAGCAAAGACATTGTGTTCGAGTCTGGTCCTGATTACAAAGGAGGAAGGTAAGGTTAACAAAAATATGTAAAATGGACATTTTGGACACCATATATGATATCTTACACGGTCTACATCCCTCTGCCACTCAGTCACATCCAAGGAAAGGTGACCGAGGCTGAGTTCCCAGGAGCTTCCTGTCCCGAAGTGCACCTCGTCTGGACCCCCATACCCCCCACTCTGACACTGCTGCCAGAGCAGAGCCAGGCTCGCTGGGGCTTCATCCTGGCCGTTGCCAACAGTTTAGATGCTGTTGAGGCCAATTATGACGAGGGCCTGAATCTGATGGCGTCTGGTAACCTGCGCCCGTCTCACATGAAGGCCTGGAAAGAGCTGTGGCTGCAGAGCACGGTGGAGGTGACGGGGTCAGAGAGCCTCTGCAAGGCTCTGATTGGCTGCATGTTTTACCTCCTCAGCGCGTTCCCCTCCATACACGACACCTCCAGCTCTTTTGGTGGAGTCAGTCCAGGCGGGCTGTCTAATGGTGGGGATGGTCAGGACTACTGGGGCCACATTTTCTGGGACCAGGTAAGGCCAGCAGCAGTTAATGGCTCGCTATGTTATTGGGTATTGGGTTGTATGATGTATCACACAATGACCCTACCTTCCTGTGACAGGACATTTGGATGTATCCTGGCATCGCCCTCTTCTATCCCAAGCTAGCCCGAGCCGTGCTGGAGTACAGGGTCGGGACTATAGATGGCGCAAAAGACAATGCCCAAAAGCAGGGCTTCAAGGTACGACAACCCGTTTTCATTCCTAGGACTTCAAATACCGACGCACAAGGCACTGTTTAAGCGTCAATATGCAACGCACCGGGCTTTCCATTAACTACAATGTAAACCCATCCATGTCAATATTAAGTGCTCAGGAAAACTGCTGTGGTGACGTAGTTTAAAGAGTGAAAGAGATATACAGGGCAGGCTTGAGGGGAGGTGGATGTGGTCCAACAAACACACTGTTTTCATCCAGGAGACCGCTGTTCATGTCCCGTGCGTCACGTTACAATCAGCTGGTCATTCATGTCCCGTGTTCACAACGTTCAGTGTCATTTTCACTGTACAAACATAGTAGTTTTAAGCCAAATGTTAAGTTCAAATGAAACTTGTGTTTACAACATGGGAAGTCGTGTACACAATATGCTTGGCATTCAAGTGGTTAAGTTATGAGAACACCACTGCTAAGCAACGGCAATGTTAACGTTACTGTCGGCGTGTAGAAGCCACAGAGGCTAACAATTTAGCAAGCTAGCAAGTGGGTAACATAATGCAGGAAATGCAAAGGCATAATGACAGAGGAAAAAGATGAGGTCGTTGGGAATATCAACATTTTCCTCAGACATATTATAAAATTACCAAGAAAAACAATATACGACTAAAATTACAATATATTAAGTTATTATGCACCGAAACATGAACTTCCATGGCCTCCGTTATTTCTCACAACGTCAACAAACACGTCACAAGTCGTGAACTCTGAGCTTTCAGAAACTTTCAACTTACTAGGTCGTGAATCCGACATATGGACTCATCTCGTAAACACGGTAAACACGACCCCATTTGAAGGCAGTCACAAAATAGCTTTAACAAATAGAGTATCTGCAGATAATAGTTAACGAGAACATTTTTATTTGATAACGTAATAGTGTCAGTTAAACTGCTGTGGGACTGTGGCAGCTGCGGTTGCTACTAGCAACCAGCAACATGATATTCAACTGAAACCCTAACTGGTGGTAGAATAACAGCAGTGTTGGATATATTTTAGGGCTGATACTGTTGGTCTTATTGTGTGTGCGTGCTCTTGTTCTACATTTTAACAATAACCATGAAACTGTGTCTGAGTCGTCTGAGGAACAGATGTTATCTTCACAGGGACTGAAGTTCCCGTGGGAGAGTGCTGTGTCAGGGAGGGAGGTGTGTCCAGAGGACATTTATGGAAAACAAGAGATTCACATAAATGGAGACGTCACCTTGGCCTTCCAGCACTATCTCTACCTCACTGAGGTATATTCTTTTATCCCCAGTCATCATAGTGTCTCTCACCCTGTGTGATGATATTAACTGAGCTCTTTGTTACAGGATCTGTCCATGTTCGCAGAGGGCCACGGCCAGGAGGTGATATACGGTGTGGCTGATTACTGGGTTTCTAGAGCATCATGGAACCCTGACGACCAGAAGTATCATCTCTTGGGTAAAAACATGGTTACTACACTGAATCTATTGAGCTTCACATGGTTATCAGGCTATTTCTTTTAATAAAAGCTAAATGAAAGACATCCGTCCTCTCTCATCTACTACAGAAAAACTCCCACAAAACGATTTCTGTAACGAAGTAGAACTTGGCTTTCAATAATAATAAATCAATTAATATGAACATCCAACATTGTGACATTATATATATATATGACAGAAAATTAGGAAAAGCATAATAGGTCACCTTTAAGACATTTTTTTATTCAATTCACTTTTTTATTTTTTAATATTTCTGTTGTAATGTCAGATTTTTTTTCTTTATTTTCTATTTCTATATTTATACATGTTAGATACCTAGATGATGTAAATTAATATTTTGTGGCTAAATTTTGTGGTAACTTATATATAATTGTATGATAACCATGTATTATATAATTGCATGGATATTTCTATTAAAATATTATGAAGCATTTCCCTTTTGTGCCATTCAGGTGTCATGCCACCTGATGAGTATTACTACAATGTCAACAACTCTGTGTACACAAACACAGTGGCCAAATTCAGGTACTAGTATCTGAATACTTCCCTGCATTGCATATTGACTCATAATAATAATAATAATAATAATAATAATAATAATAAATTGGACTTATATAGCGCCTTTCAGAAACCCAAGGACGCTTTACAAAGAGGGCACACAAAATCCTACTAATAAATAAAACAGAAGAAAAACTATAGCAAAGTAATTAAAAGAGTGATGTGTAGGAAGAGTTAGCTGAGGTCATAGGCCTTGATGAACAGGTGGTGCTTGAGGTGTTTTTTGAAAGTGTCCAGGGATGAAGCATTTCTGATTTCAGGAGGGAGAGAGTTCAAGAGGGAGGGAGCCGCGACGCTGAAGGCTCTGTCGCCGAATGTTCTCAGCTGGGTGTGAGGGGTGGAGAGCAGACCAGTGTCAGAGGATCGTACTTTCCGGGATGGAGTGTAGGGGTGGAGAAGGTTGGTTAGGTACTGAGGGGCAAGGGCATGGAGGGATTTGTATGTGAGAAGGAGGAGTTTATAGTTGATGCGGGAGTTGATTGGAAGCCAGTGAAGGTGGATGAGAGTAGGGGTGATGTGCTGCCACGGCCTAGTGCGGGTGAGAACCCTGGCAGCTGAGTTCTGGACATACTGGAGCCTGTCCAGGGCTTTGCTGGGTACCCCGGACAGGACTCCATTACAGTAGTCCAGACGGGATGTGATGAAGGCGTGAATGAGGGTCTCTGCCACGGAATCGGAGAGTGATGGCCGGAGTCGGGAAATGTTTTTGAGGTGGTAGAAGATTTTGATGACGGATTTGATGTGTGAATGAAATGAGAGGGTGGAGTCCAGGATGACGCCTAGGTTGCGGACCTCAGAGGATGGGCAGATGTAGCTGCCATCCACGTCCAGGAGGAGATCATCATGATAACTAATAATGCAAAACGTTTCTCATTTGTCAGTCTCCAGTTCGCTGTAGAATTGGCTAACCTCTTCCAACATCCTGCACCAAAGGAATGGCAAGAAGTGGCCGAACACCTCAAAATACCTTTTGACCAGGAATCCCAGTACCATCCTGAGTTTGATGGCTATAACAAAGGTTAAGTTTTGTTCCTTTCTGACACTGACCTACATAAGAAAATCATGTCTTATCATGATGTCAGAATGTTTTTTGTACCTCTCACAGGTGACCCAGTGAAGCAGGCGGACGCAGTGATGTTGGGTTATCCTCTTGGACTGCAAATGTCCCCAGAGATCAGGAGAAATGACCTTGAAGCGTACGAGCCAGTAACAGACCCTAATGGTCCGGCCATGACATGGGTAAACACAGCATGTTTTATGTGACTGTATTAGAGATTCACTCCCGAATGCAGTTTTAAAAAAAAAAGATTTAATGATTTATAAAATGAAAGTTATAAAATAAATGTTCAGTAAGTAAAAATAGCAATAACACCGTGTAAAAACACTCTTATACAAGTAAATGTCTTGCATTCAAAATCTTACTTAAAGCTGCTATAATCAATATTTTATACTAACAATGGATCAAATGAGTACATATATGTGAAAGTAGTTCCCTCTCAGCTCTACAGAGCATTTTTTGTTTGTTTGCGTTTTTCAGCTAATTTTGTTGGTTATGGCTCTCAACTTTATTGTTTTGGTTGACTCTCACAGTTCTCATCAGCATGGTTTTCAGCAGCTGATTTCAGCTAAGACGCTCCGATAAACCTGCTACAATGTTAGCGACTAGCTGGTGAACATAGTGGAGGAATTAGCAGCTGAAGAGACATATTTTTCTCAGTGTTTGGTAGCGACCAAAAACGGAGCTAAAAGAGAATATTGGACTTATATTCATCATCATGACTCCATATGAATGCTAATGTTGTTCTATAACTGCTGATGTGAAAAAAAGGCAACTGTTTGCTAACACGTTAGCCATATCAACTTTATATATCATCGTTGTATTTACAGATTGTTGCGCGCCCCCTGTGTGACCAAAACAACATGAAAGCAGCTTTAAAGTACATTAAGTATTAACTGCAAAATGTACTTAAAGTATTAAAAGTTAAAGTACTTGTTATGCGGCAGAATGGCTCACCATCCTTTAGGATTCGATTATTATTACTAGGGCTAGTCAATATGATGATATATATCGTCAAAGGAATATAAATATTTCTGTTTTACATATTTTTCTATATTGTTTCGATCTTGATATGGGCGAGGCCTATATTTATTTCTTTTTTTCTCTATAATTTCACTTAAAACTATTATGTTCATTTTGCACTTGTTCTTAAAATGAGAAAATACTCAGTACTTTTCATTTGTTAAGTATTTAATTCATACAGGATCATACAAAAATAGGATTTAACATATGGTTATTTCATATATACTATTTATTTATTGAATTACCAGAAAACATGCTATATCGTGATATATATCGTTATCACGATATTAAATGACCTATATCGTGATCGAAGATTTTGTCCATATCGCCCAGCCATAATTATTACCAAAATTAATGTTATAGCTGGTGGAGGTGGAGCTCATTTTTTTTAATCTATTTAGACTTTTGGTGGTTTAATCTATAACAATTCATTGTATTTTAAAAGCTCGTCAATTTTGTAAAATCTTTATCTGCCAAGTAACTATTTAGTTTAATGTATTAGTTAGTTATTAGTTACTTGTGGTACAAATAATTATATGTTATACATTACATGTTATAATGTTATAATTATATGTTATACAGTGCCCCCTTGCATTGATTGTAAAAGCCTGTTGTTTTTGTTACTGTTGTTCCTTCTTTAATTGTTTGTGTCAATGTTTTTGCTTTCCATTGTAAGGGTATGTTTGCAATCGGCTGGCTGGAGCTCGGGGAGGCTGAGAGAGCTCGACATTTACTTGAGAAGTGCTTCAAAAACATCCAGGCACCGTTCCAGGTGTCTTTCTGACTCACACAGACACATGATGCTAATAAATGCCTCTTTACTGGATATCCAGTGAATGTGTAATTACCTCTCCTCACAGGTATGGAGTGAATCATCCGATGGCTCTGGTGCAGTCAACTTTCTCACGGGGATGGGGGGATTCCTGCAAGCTGTGCTGTTTGGTTTTACTGGCTTCAGGTCAGTTAACAATGAAAACACCTCAATAAACACACAGCACGCACTAAGATGATACAAAGATGGACATGCTGTGTTTTTTTTCCAGAGTTCAGAAGGAATGCCTGGCCTTTTCCCCACTCCTTCCCACTGACATTACTGAGCTCTGCATCCGTGGTGTGAACTATCTGGGCAGTCAGATGGACTGGCTGCTGCGGAAAGATGAAGTTTGTATCATACTGAGGGAACCGGCAACCAGTTCTGGCAACACCAAGTCCTGTGATCTGCAGGTTGTCCTGAAGGCATCAGGAACTAAAATCCCTCTCACACCAGGTAACTCACAAGCAAAGACATGCCATGATAGTAGCTCATTTCTGTTTTTGTTTTTTTGTTGTTGTTTTTAGAACAAGGCTTATTTATGCTTAAATTTGTATGTTAATAATATAAAACACAGAAACCACAGAAAAACACTAAATACCAAAATGATATATTTTTGTAAGAAAGAGTGCAATGATGAGGAAAATTCAGTTTTGATACATGAAATCTTTTACAACTCCAGAAATGGCACCATCTGTCTCAACCTTACCAAAATTAAGTTTATTCAAGTGTGCTATTAGTATACATCTTTTGAACTTAAAATAAGAGAGTATACTTTCGGTTTATGTTTTACATACTTATCAGAGATATACTTAACAAAAGTATACTTTAGTATACTTGGCTCATACTGACAAGTATACAGAAAAGTCTAAGTATACTTGGCTTATACTGACAAGTATACAGAAAAGTCTAATATACTTTGCTTATACTGACAAGTATACTTATTGGTCTAAGTATACTTGGCTTATACTGACAAGTATAGGTATAGTTCTTCTAAGTTTTTCATTGCTGTCTTCTGCTGGTACAGCCCCGGCCTACTAGGGTTTTTGAATGTGCGCGACCACCTTACATTGTTTATACTGACAAGTATACAGAAAAGTCTAAGTATATTTGGCTTATAGGCCTACTTACTTAATCTTTTGATCAAGATATACTTAAGAAAGGTATAATTAAGTATTCTTGCCTTATAAGCCTACAGAAAAGAGTTCATAGCTGTGCTTACTTTTTGATAGCCTATTAAAGTGTGTGGGAGTTTGTAAAAGGATGTGTTGATATGAATTTACTTCAATTCATCAAGTTTTTGGATTATCCGTTCACTGTATGAGGCATGTGAAAACAATACATTTTATTATTATCTTTAATCTCATCACAAATCATCAAGTCAAATAGCAAACGGAGCAAGTCTCTTTATGTAATACATAAATCATTGGCTAAGTAATATAACTCAAAGTATACAAAGTATATTTTCATGAACTAAAAAGCAGAGATGTCCAAGTCAAGTTTCAAGTCTATCCAGGGAAAAAAATAATGGCTCTTCAGACACTAGTGGCAAAAGACAGACAGGTTTTTATTACAGTGATATCCGCTATCACGACTCCCATAAAGCTGAGAAAACTGGGTCTCCAGGGGTTGTCAGTAATAGAGAGTGACGGACCATTTGTCAGAATAAGACAATGGGATTTCAGCAGACTGTATGTAGGAGTGAATCTGGGGACTGTGATGGTAGTCGTCACACACTGGAGAATATGAAGCTGCTGGTTTGCAGAACAAATATATACTCAGAGGAATTCGGTTTATCAATAATTTAATTAAAAGATGCCAAAATGCCATAAATAAATACTCTCCAATGCAAACTCCATCCCAATCTAAAATGGTACATGATATAATTCCACAGAGGAAAGACTGACAATTACCGAAACTCTACAAATTGTTTGAATTCATGTGCATGTATTTTCATGTGAATTATCATGTTACATCAAGTCTCATGTGATTTTATTC
Organism: Hozukius guyotensis; assembly: GCA_916700995.1. Taxonomy (NCBI): domain Eukaryota; kingdom Metazoa; phylum Chordata; class Actinopteri; order Perciformes; family Sebastidae; genus Hozukius; species Hozukius guyotensis. The sequence goes on from CAKALU010033046.1 coordinate 95,743, forward strand.
AGTACTGTGTAATCCTTACTTTTCTCTTTGATTTCATATCTCATATTTCTTAATGGCACTGATGCAGATAACATGTTATTATTAATTTACTTGTATCTATATTTTCAGGGAAGCCGGTAACTTTTCCTCGAGAGCCCGGCTGTGTCTGTAAACTGGCTTGGACGTCTTCCTGTTGGCCTGTCTAAAACAGCGACCAGGACCCTACTAATCATTTACCCATAATTACAAATGTAGAAATGTAGTAAAGTTATTTTATATGTCGTATGTTGCCTTTCACTTCAGCATTAGCAATCATTGACAAAATAAATTACATTTTTATACTAATAGTATTATAATATACCATGTTTCAAAACCATTAACCAATTATATTGTATTTTAAATGAAATATATTCAAATAAAACTCCCTACATTCTGTGCAAAGCTTAATTGTCCCTTTTGTTTTTCATGTCTTATGGATTTGTTATAAGTAGTAAACGATACAGTTAAAACATCTTCAAGTTGTTGAGCTGGACCACACTATGGAGGACCACAAGAGTCACGGAAATAGTAGTAAAGCATTTAATCAATTCATAATTAATTGTACAATAAAAATGGACATTAATAAATTTGTTTACAAATAAATATATTAATCAAATCCAATAGCTAATTTGTTTAGTAAAAGAAAAACGTAGAGAAAAGCACCTCCTCTTGGCTCTGTTTTCAGGCTTTAGAAAATCTAGGCTGTGACGGGAGACTCTGACCAATCACAGGTAATTTCAGAGAGAGAGCGTTCCTATTGGCTGTGCTCCGGCTGGTGGCGGGGCTTGGTATTACCTCAACAGATCTCAACATGGCTGTCGGGTCACAAACTTTCTCATTTTACAGCTAAACAGTACACTACAAGATGTTTCTGTTAACATTTGAGGAGAGAAATAGGCATTACAGTAACAGAATACTGATTCATATTTGATCAGCGCTGCCTAGTTTGACCGTTTGATCGGAGTTTGCGAGTGATTGACAGCTGCTCAGAGACGGCAGGCTCCAGCTCGGCTCTGATTGGTTGTTTTCCTCCGGTCTGTGAAATCTTGCAGATGCGGTTGGGAGCACCAGAGGACACAGAGGCTCATGATTTTTTTCAGATCACCCGTCTCATGCACTACTGTCAGGATATAGTGACTGTTTTATAAAAATAACTTTTTTAATCATATTTGCTCCATTTCTACCCACTGCAGCAGTAAATGCCTGATTAAAACCTGTATTCTTTTTTAAGTTATTTTTTGGGGGCATTTTACATTTTTATTGACAGTGGATAGAGTCTTGGAAAGGGGGGAGAGAGAGAGAGTGGATGCGGAAAGGGCCACAGGCCGGATTCGAACCCGGGCCACCGCGGTCAGGACTGAGGCCTGTTACATGGGCGCCCGCTCTACCGACTGAGCTAACCAGACGCCCAAAACCTGTATTCTTAATTCAATTTGTGAATCCAATCATTTATTTATCTTTTTAAACTGCATTATCAATGTTAGGAACAAAGCAGTGAGGCAGCGAGGAAACAGGAGTTGTTGAAAGTAACTGGGCTTTTTATTTACCCGAAAAAATAAAAAAACATTAAAAAACCAAGAATTTAATAACTAGGTCTATAAAAGAGGTTAAAGCAACATAACTATACCTACTACCACAACTAAACAAGGTGTTAACTGAACAAAACTGACCTGACACAGTGACACATGAATGCGCATATATAGGGGCTTGGCCAAACTAAATAGCACACAAGGGGTAACCAAGATGGACACTAACTATAACTAAATACAAAGCAAAACTAACTAAACCCCAATCCCCCCCATGGCAGCACATGGTTTGGCCCAACTAGCTGGCTCCAGGATTTAATCCTTCAGCCCCGCCTTTTTCTCCAACCAGGAAGACACCTCCCCCAACAGCCAAGGTAACTCAAAACAAAGAAACAAATGATTAATATAACAAATAATAGTATGTGTAACCCTACAGTGTTGATGTGTGCATCTAAACAATGTAAGGTTAAACGCAAATAAACAAATTACAAATCAAAACAACTATGTGATGTTAATTGTTCAGGTGTGGTTGGCTGCAAATTAAATGAACCTGTGTAGGTAACAAACTAAAGAGGTGAGAGAGTGTGAACTGGAATGATGTTACCCTGTGTGGCTGTGACCGTCACATTCAAATAGAATTTTAAATTCCACTATTTATTTATTAATGAATTCATTAATGTATTTTAAAGGGACTGTTTGTAACTTCTTACACGTATAAATCATTGCGGGTCGGTGTCCCATGCGTGCTCCCGTGTGTCTACGCTGTTCAGACAAGACTCCAACTCAAACTACACGGAAGCACCAAAACTGCAAAGTTATATCTAGTGAAGCCCGTCTGTTAAACAGTGTTGGCCGTGGTCGGAGGACGCGGGGGAGACCGTAGCTTTGGTCTCCAGGGCCGGAGTCTCTGCTCCTCTGCCTGCCTGCTTGCCTTCACTCACACACCGCGCTCGTTCTCGCGCTTTCGCTCCACTCTCACGTGCATGCGCGCTCACTACACACAGAAGACTGCAGAAGAGTTAGTTTAGCTCTGAGAATATCTAGTGAATGTACAGTGGACGTTTCTGCAGAAATAAATGCTGCAGCTCCTCCAGACCAACAGAGGTTTCCCGTGTCTTGTGAAGTGACGGGGCTCCGCAGCAAGAAACATTATCATCTCCGACCGGGTGCCGGTGTCTCCCTCCGACCGTGGTCGGGAGGCTGAAGCAGGAAAAGCCAACACTAGGATCAGCAGTGATTCATGGAGAGACCTTCATCTGGTCAGCTAACATTACTGCCAAGCAGGTGAAATATAGAGTGATATTGTGGTTTTAGCTGACGTGTGTCGCCTCACTGTTTTGAACGATGCTCGTTCATGTCTATGTAAAGGGAGCACAAGCGCGAGCCCAACGCTGACTTTCGCTGACTTAGCGGCCACAGGTGTCGCTGTTAACAAGCATTTCTGATTCTTGCAAACAGTCCCTTTAATATTTCAATTGTAAATTATTTGTATAATTCTTTTCATTGCCCATTAAAATGTAAAATAATTAATTGCTTTGTAATGTAGTCCATTTATTCATAGATTAACAAAATACATTGAAAACAAATTTATTAATTCCTATCGTAATGTATAATTACCGGTAGTTATTAATCAGTTAAAGATAAGACATAAGATATTCCTTTATTAGTCCCGCAGTGGGGAAATTTGCCTTATTTCTATTTCCGTGACTCTAATGGTCCTCCATACAGCACAGCCTTTGTGACATCCTGTAGCTTTGTTTACTAGAGGGAGGCAGCAACAGTCCTACAGTCTGCAGGACAGGATGTGACAAAGGACACAAAGAGCTCATCACATTCATCTTCAGTTATATACCGACTGTTTGTGGTTATAGTTAGGATTTATAAAAATATATTTCTACGTTGTTTTTCTGGCATAATAGCTGAGAGAGGAGGAGAGATAAACCACTGACTGTCAAACATGTGTTTGGGTACAGTGGGCGGGGCGGAGGAAATCCTGCCAAACATCCATTGGTTGATTTAAATCTAAGCCCCGCCCTGAACTTCCGTTGGGTTTACTCGAATTGTCTTCACATGTCGACGTATGCCATTGCAATACGGCGAGGTCCGCCCCTCGCGGATAATCAAGAACATCAAATCGAACAACCCCCTCTCATACGTCACCGAGCCTCGCCTCGTGATTGGCTGGGGGAGTTTTGAACGAGTTAAACGGTTTCAGCGGGCCAGTGGAGGAGAGAGGAGAGACGTTAGTTCAGCTTGCTAGAGAGGGTTTACACGGAAAGTAAAGTGGGAACTTCTTAATTTCAGCGTATTTATTTTCACGCCATTATGCGATTGATTTAGCGTTTAAAGTTTAACGGAGCAACGAGCATTGGATTCCCTTCTCAGAGACGAGGATATTAAAGGTAATGTTGTTTATTGTGACGTCAAAGACAACACTAGTGTTAGCTAACATTAGCTATGTTAACTATAGCATGCTAACATCGTAACGTCAGCCTGTTAAAAACATTGCAGAGCAGTTATAAATAATGACGTTGTCACTAACTCAGTTAAACCACATTATTAGTTTTAACTATTAGGTGTCCTATATACTTTGTTGGTTCCATTTGAGTGGTTCTTGCTAGCTAAGCTAACGTTAATGTGTTACCTGGGTAACTAATGTGTTGCCCGGGTAATGTTTTATTTTATTTTATTTAACCTTTATTTAACCAGGTTTAGTCCCATTGAGATTAAGAAACTATTTTCCAAGGGCGACCTGGCCAAGACGGTCAGCAGCAAGAACACAAAGTAGCAGACACAGACACAAATAGAGATAAAATACAATTCACAAACATGTGCATCAAAAGAGAACTATCTAAAGACAAATGGGGGGACAAAAAGAAACTTTTCTGGCAGTCAGCTGTACAACAAGGGGGCTAGAAATGTTGGCATGCCATAGAGTCTGCTTCTAAAACCTTCATTTGAGATCTAAAAATATTTCACATCATGAAACGCTTGGGTTTAGGTTGTGTCCGGCTATATTTATATCTAACGTTGGCTGATTTTAATATGAAAACGACTAGCGTTATGTTATTGTCGACCACATGATTAAATAGCCACAGTACAACCCCAAACCAATAGAAGACATTGCGCATGCTCAGATTAACGTTACAGTTACTTAAACAATACAAAACTTAAAAACAAAATACATGACAATCAAAATACATATACATACTGATACAGCTGATTTGCCGAAATAACTTGTCAATGTGGTGTTTGATATTTTGTTTGTGATTATGAAAAGAGTATTGCTTTGCAAAGTCAAAATATGATATAGTTTTTTAAAGCAGAATTTGTACCCATAGTTGGCTGTGACTTGAAAAAACATTTTGATTATTTAGTAAGGTTGCTTGTTTGTATGTATGATATTAAGTACAGTTAACAATGTAACACTGTTAACTTTTAAAGGAAGCTATATGTGTCTGTGTGCGCCCCTTTTTGCATAGGAGGACATTTGACCAAACAGACAATGTGATTAATTGTGTGTAATTATTTATTTAACAAGGCAAGTCAATTAAGAACAAATTCTTATTTACAATGGGGGCCTGGCAAAAGCCAAAGCCTCTTGAGGGAAGGAGGTAAAAAGAAATATCAAAAGTTAAAAAGACAGCACTGGCATACATGACAAACATTACATAAAAGAAAATGCAGACAGGCACACAATCAACAAACAATATCAGACAATACAACAACAGAACAAGAGTAGCAAGGAGTAAAGACAAACGATCACAACAAGCCTTACATTTAACAGCAAGCACTACATAAAAGATATGCAGACTAGTGCACAAGCATCGGGCATTACAGGACATTAAGATATTTACATTGTAGCTATAATGGAAGATAAAATCTCTATTTCTGTAAAGCATCAATAGTTAACATATTTTGGTGTCAATTCACATTCAAAAACAAGGACCTCTTCCCAGATTACCCATTGAACATAACATGTTTTCAGTCAATAATGGCCGCAGTACCTTTTGGTTAGTTATTGACGCATTATAAAATGTAAATGGATTTTTGTTGTCTAGATTTTTCTAGGTTGCTGTTCAGGGGGGTTTAATATAAGTGGGTTCAAATAGTTATGCTAAAAGTAAAATAAAGACTTTAAAAAAACATAAACATCCAGTCTGGTCCTTATGGCCTCTATGGTGATACTTCAATTAATTCATTTTTCTTGCCATCTCAAGTTCCAGCTTGTCCTGATTTAACAGTGCAATCTTTCCCTCAGGCCATCAACATGAACTCCGTACAATCATCCGTACGATCCCTCATGCAAATGTTTGATAGCAAAGCACAAGAATTTGCCAATGACATTACTAATGTCCACATGGTTTGGCTTGAGGAGATCCAACAAGAGGCCAACCGCATGTTCTCAAGGTAGGTTTTAAGTAACGTCGTAAAAACCCACTAAATACAATTTTAAGTCTGTTATTTGTTTCCATCTTCAGAAATCAGTTCTTCTCTAGAATTGTCTTTAAGGTTTGACAAGTGAAGCGGTTTCTTCTTATTTCAGAGATTTTAATGCTGAACCAGAATTAATGCCAAAAACACCATCACAGAAAAAGAATAGTCGCAGGAAGCGTGTATCCGTGGGGTATCAGGAAGAAAATCAAGCCAGACGAAGGTTTGTTGCTTTCATTACTGTTTTTGTAAAGGTAAAACTTTCACATTTTAGATGTGATGTAATTTTAAACATGTTGTGCCTCTGTATCTCTTTCCATCCAGATTTTCAAAGGGAAAGCGCAGTAACCTTCGTGGCTCCTCTGTCAAATCACTGAACTTCATTGCTGAAGAAGAGACCGCTCCCGAGCCTTCCACCTCTGAAGCCAACACCTCCACGCAGCCTAAACGCACCACCCGCAAAAACAAACAAACAAAGGCTGAGGTGGCAGAGGATGTGAGCCAGTCACATGGCAGCTATGAAACTGAGGAGGTGCAGAACAAGAAGCCGGAGCAGGTAGAGGAGGAAGAGATGGACAAAAGTAACAAGGCGAACAATGCCGAAGACGAGCCGGTGTACGTATGTAGCACCTCAAATTCTCCACCCACAATACCCTCGCCCGAGATTGTTGTCAGCATCTCTTCATCAGACCGATTGTCTGCTGAGTGTGCTAAAAAGCTGCTGCCTTCTCCGGGCCGTACAGCTGCTAAGATTGCAATAGCTGGCGCAGGTCAAAGCTCACGGCGGAGCTCTGTACGGTGCTCCCTCAAGCTACGTCACTCGCTGGCCGGTCTGCGGCACAGCATGACTCAGGAGTCTGTTCGCCGCGCCTCACGGCGTTCCATACTTAAGAGGAAGGTGGCTCGCATGGGCGACTCCATGTGTAGCAGCAACATTGATGGTGAGAAATGACCCATATTTGGTTTATAGTTAAGTTTACATAAAATGCAAAACATTAGAAATTCTTCCACACTTTGTCATTAATCTGTATATTATATTTGGCTGTTTTTTGTGATTGTAGAGGACTCCTGCATGGACTCTGCAGAGGAAGAGGATAGAGAGGCGTGAGTAATGACTAACATTTTTCTTTGCATGGGTGAATATATTGACATCTTAATGGGGAAAAAAATCTGGTGTTTGAATCTAGAATTAAAACTTTGTAACAGTGACTGGTAAATTACTCATTCACATGTGAATTTGATGTTTTGAAGTATTTCTTACCTGTATAAATGTATTCACTGCTATAGCATGTTGGACGCTGTAAGTGCAGACACAGAGGATAATGCTGCAGCTGAAGAATTGAAGGAAACTCTAGCGGTATGAATATATGTCTTTGTCTGTTAAAGTGTCAAACTGAAATTGAATTTGTCCTTTGGTTATTGATCAGCTAATCTTTTTGTTTTACATTATTTGAATCAAACAAATGTAGATCCAGATTAACCAGAGCGTACAGCTGTCTGTTGGACGCATTACTCGATCTGTGGCTGCAAACTCTGCCTCAATGGGGCCCCCATCATTGGTTTCCACTGAACAAACAGTTAGCACTTCCAACAAGAGAACAGGTATGGGCACTTGCCATTTTATTAACTGTTTTTTGATTAATTCGATTTTAGTTGATAGTTCTGGTTGAATGTAAACCTGTATTAGGTTTTGTACCAAAATGCAACTTATATGTGCTAAATACATGTTTGTGCTTGTGTTTCAGACACTGAGAAACAACAGACTCCCCAGTCGGGTCGCAAGTGAGTGCTGTGTGTGTGTGTTGCACTGTTTGATGTCTGCAATGACATTAACAGACATATCAACTTGTTACTAAATAAATTCTGTGTTTTGTCTTTAAAAAAATATATTTCTGTGTGTCCAGGTCACGCCAGAGTACCAAACGCAAAGCACCAGATACTGTAGAGGAAAGTCCCACAAAGAGGCAATCTCCTCCCAAGAAAAGTCAAAGTGTAAGATGAAAAAAAGTTGTACCGAGTGTTAAAGTTAATAAATGGAAAATACCGGGATATGTACAAATTTTGAGTGGATCAAATGGTAACCTTTTGGAACTTCTCTCTTGTCATTAATACATAGGCAATTAGACCTAACATGAGAACTTTCCTCCACACTGTGCAGAGGAATCAGATGCTAATGATGACTCCAAATTCCCTCGGCCGGACTGCTGTTATGAAGTCCTTCATTAAACACAACACTCCTCTGAAGGTTGATCAGAAGGTAAGCTATACACCTAACTCTTTGCAAAGCACCAACATTGTCATGCAGTGGTATGCTCGCACTGTGGAGCCTGACTGCAACAGTAAAGGATCATCACGATCCATGAAAATGTGGCTGGATTGGCGCCGATACCAATCAATGCATATCAACAGACATGTGGTATTGCAGTGAATTGAAAATAGATAGAAATTGAAAATAAAACGCTCCTCCGTGACCGCTTTAACCTCTCGGTTAGTAAACAGCACGGGCTCCTCATTAAAGCAGCACAAACGGTGCCGCTTTGAGGCTGCTGTCTCCGCGCTAAGGGTCTCCTCTCCTCATCCCTCTGTGTGCGAGTGTAGACGTACCTCAAAGTCACGTTTGCAGGCCCTCTCCCCCTTAACGGCGGTATTTTGAGGCTGATGTCTCCGCACATTATATACACCGCCAATCCTGGCAGTGCCCGACTGTAAGACCGGCCGAGCCTCGCATGTGTTTCGCAACGGCGACGAGGGCTCGTGGCTCGTCTCCATGACTTCACTCGGGAAGGACTCAGCCAGACATTTCTCTGCTCTCAGCTGAGATGGACGACATAGCGCTGAAACGCGCGTCTTTAGGTTTAATTAAACGCATTCATTTTTAAGGATTCTCTTATTCTACAGCATTGTTGTGTGTATTGTTATGTGTTATGTTATATGTTTTATGCATGTTTGTAATCCTGAGGGGTTGAAAAAATAACACCAACGAACATCCGAAATTCAAAATCGATTACCCAACGAACGAATAACCGAATAGTCAAATATTCGGGTACAGCCCTAGTGTCTGCATAACTCTCCATGGGAGCTGAATTACAATTTCAGTTGTGTACATCCCTAAAACCAGAAACTTTTGTATCGTTTAGAACGTGTAGGAACTTGCAAGAACACAAATAAGCGAGGAAAACATGTCACAAATTGAATTGTAATTGCTATATTGAAAAATTGAGGCTGACATTTTTCCTGAGCTATCAAATCATGTGGTCCTCTTATTTTTTTTCTCCTCCCCTCCCCAGTTGAGCAATGGTATAGTGGTAAGTGTAATGTGGATGCACTGTGTGTTGTTTGTGGGCATTTTATGGTGTCTAATATCCCATTGTGCAACTTGTTTGAATGTTTCCTTGTTTACCACATACCTTGGATAAGCCCCTTTCACGTTTAAATGTAAATGACATTGGTCTGTATCTGACATTAGGCTCTGACAGTTTGATGGCTCAAGATTTTGAAAGATTTCTGTTAAATTTGGGACCTAGCGAGAACAGAAGCAGCAACATTCCGGATAAATCACTCAAAAAGTTGAATGTTGTGTAGAACCACACTCTATGCTACACACATGCATGCAAATGACCTAAACCATATCACAATAATTGAGCCCTGCCGGTCCATTTGTGAAAGGGGCTGCTCTATGTCAACAATAACCCAAACAGCACTTGTTGGTTGATGGTGTCCCTGATCCCACGGGTCACTAATGCTCACTCTTTGTGATCTTTTAATCTAACAATCCTTCAAACCACCCAAATGTCACAAAATAAATAATTTCATCAGAAGTAGAAATTGAAGTAAAAATCCATCTGAACCAGAAGCTGTGTCACTATTTGGGTTGCTCATAAAACTGGTGTCTGTGTGTCAGTTGATTAAGATTTATTGGGTGAGGAAATAACACTGGAATTAATGTCGTTGTCCCCTTTTTTGAGGTTTTACGAGTATTTTGTTCTTGTAATCAGATGGCATTCAGCTATACTTGCTGTAATGTACAGGGTGACTGTTTCTCTGCTTTGTGTCTTGTCAGATAAACTATTTTTATATTAGATACTGTAGACATGGCGGTAGCCAAGTTTTGCTGGGTGATGTAGCTTATTTAAAGAGACACAAGATCTATCTTGACTATCAGTCATCCATGAGAGATGTAGGCTTTAAAGATGGCTGTAAGTTTGTATTTTCTTTCTTTCTTATCTTAACAGTAACTTCCAGCAAGGTCTTTCTCCACACTTTAGCCCCGTTTCCACCGCAGAAACTTTCCCCCAGAATTAAGAACCTTTTGAGGAACTCATTTTGTTTTCACCGCAGGGACCAGGGTATAAATTATGTTACAGGGACATTTTACGGGCCTTTTTTAAGACCGTGGAAATAAACACAAAGTCTGTTAGGGTGGATTTTCACTTCATCCGTCAACTCCACTGGTGGGGTGATGGTGATCTGTTTCCACACGAATGAACTCCACCTGCTACTTTGGATTCTTTTGACATTTGTTGCCTATTACAGTGTGTTAGAATTTGGCTGATTACTAACAGCGCAAGTCTCTTAAATCCTTGTTTTCCCTTTTCTCAGACAAAAGAGCGTCACAAACTGGAAGCACTCAAGAAGAAGCAGGAGCAAGAGGAGGAGAGGATGAAGAAAATGGAGGAGGAGAAGAAAAAGAAACAGGATGAACTTAAAAGGTTAAAAACACTCAACCTCTTTACTCACTCTGACTGAACAGTTTAGTAATTTATTCTTGTTTTTATTTAACTTTATATGTTGTGTTCTAGGAAGAGGGATGAGAGGCTGAGAAGAGTGTTTGATGCCAAAGTAAAAGAAGAGCAGAGGAGGGATGAAGAAAAGAAAAAGAAGATTGAAATTCAAAATGATAAGGTATGGAAAAAATTTGGTGACTCTGTATCTCTATGTTCACCTTGAAACTGATTGAACCCGTTTGTTTATCTTTGGTATTGTGCCTCTTGGTGCAGCGTCTGGCAGAGGAGAAGGCCAAGAAGAAGACGGCCGTTAAACGTCAAGAGGAGCTGGAGCAGAAGAGGAAGTTGGAAGAAGAGGCTAAAAGGAAGAAGATTCAGCAAGCGGTGAGACAACACTCTTATATTCATTTATGTCATCATTTCTGTTGCTTTAGCTCTGCTTAGTTTAGTGCCGTATAACAATTCTGTGCCTCTGCAAAGAATTGTGCTGCTGATTACAGACTACATGTAGCATAGAGCAAAATGTCACTATTAAATACAGGCATGCAGAGCCCTCTCCAGTTCACTCTGATGAGCCACATCACATTTTTATCTTTAGAGATGCACCAATTTATCGACTGCCGATCGAAACTGGGCGGTTTTCAGCTGATCAGCCGTGACCGGCCTCATATTTAATTTTTTTAAACATGTCGGTGTGGAAGTTCTTCAGCATGAGTAAAGAAGACATAAAGCTGCATTTTGTAACACCTGCAAGTCCAAACTAAGCCGTGGAGGCACAACCTCAAAAGCATTTGGAAGAATTAAAGGTACTATATGTAACTTTCCGAAAATCCTTATTATTAATGACACGATGGCCGTTAAGTAAACTGCAGTTGGCATCCTGTTGCTTGTGTACGTGCTCGCACTCCGTAGGCCTGAGCGATCATCCTGGGCATCGGCCAAAACAGTGACGTTACATTACATTAATACAGTATATCAGCATTACTATCTTTAATGTCCAACCTCCATGATAGCAAATAGCTTGCCATTTGCAAATTACTTCATCAGCTAATGTTACGAAGCAAAACTGCCCCGAGTCCTTTACATAGAAATCAGTCCACAGGCTGTTAAAGGCAACAGAGAAAGTTGGAGAAGATCTCTGTTTTTAAGTTACATTACAATCTGTTCACACATTGGCAATACAAAGCAATTAATACATGTAAATTGTTACATATAGTACCTTTTAACTTAATCAACTCTTATTGTAATTCATTCCCATGACGCTGCTCAGAGTGATCACAGTGAGCGGCTCGTCTGCCGACAGCACAAGGTCTCTCCTAGCACAGTCCTGGTTGCCAGGGTTGCATTGACTTGCATTATGATGTGTTCAGGCTCTATTCAGTAAAATTAATATTGGGAGAAGGTTAATTATAACTATCATGAGGTGTTCAAATGTAATCTTGTAAAATGTAATTTTTGGGGAGAAACTTGAATCAAGTCCTGTTTCCACAGCAATATAAAATAGATATTAGAGAGGGAATTATGACCTGTTTAACTTCCTAACACTAGCTCCTAAGCAGCTTATCATATATAATTAAAACTACTAATGCCAGGATTTTTTTTTCAATCAAAGCAAATATTTAAATAAAACTACAATAATTTATTTCCTAATCATTTGAATTGTGTTTTTATACAAATAACCACTATAGATGACAATATTATTATTGTTTTTAAGTACGGTTAAAATTATTTTTCCGGGTGGTTGTGAAAAAGGTTAGTCTGGAGCCTCGCTGTCAATTATAGCTAGATTATAGTTAGATTTTTTTTTTAATTTTAGGGTTTTCCTCTGTTGAATTCAAGGTACAAATTTGTCATTTCATCATGTAGCGGGAAGTTTTTTTTTAGTAACTTAATTTTCTTTGCCATTCCATATTGCAATCAGATTTTCTTATGTTGTGTGTGTGCTTTTTAAAACCTTAGGAGGAAGAGAAGCGGCAGCAGGAGTTACTGGCCAAGAAGAAGGCCGAGGAGGAGGAACAGCGAGCTCGTAAGCTGGCTGAAGCTCGCCGAGCGCTGGAGCAGAAGAGAGAGCAGGAGAGGGAGCGAGAGAGAGAGCTGGAGAGAGAGCGACTAGCTGCTGCTGCTGAATGGTTATCTATTGTCTTTAATACTCCTAACAATAGTACCATAATAGCTACTTGTTAAACTAAGTAACCTGATTGTCTTTTCAACATGGTATTAAACTGAAACCTGCATTGGTGAAGACAATAAAAGAGAGGTTTCCATTTACTCCAGAGTTTGTTTTACTGACTTCATGTCTGTTTTTCAGGGAGCGAGTGGAAAAAGAAAAAGCTCTGGCTCTGCAACGGGAAGTTGAGAAAGCAGCAAGAGAGAAAGAGAGGAGAGAAGTGGAGGAGAAAAGAAAGGAGCTTGAGAGAAAAATGGTGAGAAATTGAATTTTTGAACCAAAATGTCTTAAATGTGTCAAACAGTGATTCTTTTAGCAGTCCAAAAGAAATTGTTTTTATAGTGCTTGGACATCAGATAGGAAACATCACAAGTTTAAACACTTACATGGTTAGAACAAACGGTATGTAGCATACACACATCAGGACAAAACAATCACTGAAATAAATAATATTGTGCTGGCAGGCACCAATAGCAAGCAGGTCTCCTTACAAGCCTACTTTTCCCAAAATCTGAGGCCGTGACTGCAGTTGCAAAGTATCAAAACACTCAAATAAGCACAGTTGACCTCTCCACTTTTCTTACGGATGCTTAGTAATCTCAGATATTTGGTTGAGTATTACTTTCACTTTTACATTTCCAGGAAAATTTGCTCATGATGTGTTCATAGCAACAATGAAAAACCACTCATGAAACACAAATGCCAAATGTTGCTTTTTTTCGCGTCAATTTGTGTGACTTGTGTGACTTGAGTACCGCAAATTTGGTTAATCCTAATATTGTATTTAAAAAGTCTTAAAAAAATCACCTTTTTTTTATATAACCTTTATTTTACCAGGATATTTCCCATTGAAATTCAAAATCTCGTTTTCGAAGAAGTCCTGGCCAAGACAACAGCAATACAAAGTTTCACATAAAGGAACTAACAGACTTGAAATAAAACAGCAAAAAAGTTAAAACAAACAACAAAATAATTCTCATTTAAAAATAAAAACCAGTGAATTAGCAGTGTTCAGTAACAGGACATGTACATTGATTAATAGAAGATTTAACTCAATCAAACAACTCTGTGGATGGACATTAATATATACTTAATAAATAGTTCATTGTACTCTTGGTTTGTTTGGTTTGTTATTTTGGCTGCTCAGCTGTCTGGTTGTTAATGTGCTTTTTGTTCCACTAGGAGGAGCAGAAGAAATTAGCTGCAGAAGAGAGAGCTGCGAAAGAGAGAGAAGCTGCTGCTAAAAAGGCTGCTGATGCTCAGGTAAACCAGCGGGGAGACATTATACTTTAGTTTAGGTACACCTACACAGTTGTACAGAAGCAAACGTTGACTTGCATCAATTATAACCCAAGTGTACTTTTTGGAGCTAAATGTGCCTTTCTTTATTTTCTCCTCTCTAAAGAAGGCCGCTGCTTGCATGAATGTGACCGTGGATATCGAGGTAAGAATCTGAACACACAAATCAGTTTTACTTTTGGACATTTTGGGATTGAACCTTGTTTTTACACGTTCCCCACTGGTGCATGTAGGGCAGGGTAAGGGTTAGAGTTTGGTTTTCATAAATTGAATGGTTATTGGGCAATGTCTATGATTTGTTATTCAGTGACCATGTTAAAACACATGAATCATTTACCTGTTAAAAGGTCTGTGTGGTTTGTTGAAGGTGCCCTGTGGGGTTGTCTTGTAAAGAAAGTTGTTTACATTCAGTGTTACTCACCAAAACACATAATGTGCATCTTTGAGGACTAACAAACATGTCGAGAGCATTTCCATCCTCATAAAACATTTGCAATGCTTTTTTTTTGTTTAATAAATGTGCTAAATTTGAAATTCAGAGCGTTAATATAGCATCAAACAACTATTTATTATGTAAAGATATAGAGGAGTAATATCTACTTGAGCAGAGAATGAAGTCAATCTCCTTCTGTGTGTGTTATCATCCGAGCTTGTCTATGCTTTGTTTAAGTAGCCGGTCTTGCCGCGTGCGTGTTAGTGCATGTGAGTCCCAGTGAGTGTGTGTGTGTGTGTGCTCCACTGGCTAGGTAATCACCGCCGCTCTGCACTGCGCTCGCACGGCGGTTACCGCTGATAACTCCGTCCCAATCCAAAGCATTGCCGAGCAAGAGTAACACCCACCCTCCAGTTCCCTCCAGGTTAACACTGTTAGCTCTGTCAGCATTGTTTGCATTGTTCGTGCTGTTAGCATCGTTAACTGCTAGCCGCTGGCTCAGCTGTTGCCATGTTGGGAGCCGTGTGGAGGCAATCCCTCAATCAGGCATATGCTCTAAATTTGGAATTTAGCACCTTTATAAGTATTTTTAAATCCAGCATTGTTTACATTCATGTTCACTTGCAGTGTTCTTCTTCCCACTCTTTGTTGGCACATTGCAGCATGTACTGTGTTACCGCCACCTGTTGATCAGTGGAATAGTGTGACTATAGTGTGCGTGCATTTATATAATATTTTATATTTACCACTTTTTTTCTTGATTTTTGCAGCGCTCTGTAATGAGCACACCTGTAGGAAAAGGTGGAGGCCTCAATGTGACGGTGGATATTGAGGTAAATTTAAATAATGCATTTTTGGCACAGGTATTGAATCAGTTTCTGTCTTAAAACATGATGGAAATATGTTCTCATCAGAGCAAATCCTCAGAACGTGTGTTTTATCCTCCGCTGCAGAAATCGCCACAATCCTACTCCATCACTCCAAAGGGCAACAAACCTCTGTCCAAAAGTGCAGAAGATTACGGGATGGACCAGAACAGTGACGACTCTACTGATGATGAGTCTGCTCCAAGGAAACCTATTCCATCATGGGCAGAAGGTAGGCATGATTTAATAGAACTGTCATTTACTATGATGATCAGACTCGATATATGTGACCTGCTGTAGTGTTGTTTTTTAATACAGTTTAATAATGTTTTGTAATGCACAAAGTTGAAATTGACTGTTTGGTAAACCCCTCCCTCGAACACCAGTTGTCCAATCATAGCTTAGCAACCATAACTAGGCATGGCAGGTCTGTCGAGGTCAGTCAATCGTAATATTAGGCTTGTTTGAATTGAACTGTACCTCGTCTGGAAAGTGGACAAGATCAGGCGGGAGCAGCGGGGGGGCGGTGACGAAAAGCTGCGGTCAAGTCGGACAGTTTCCAGCAGCCTTCAAAGAATTTACAGGAAGTCAAAGAATTGGTTGGATCCGATCTGTAGGCTACTTGTAGTTTGCAGACCATGTTTGGATTTATTTATATTTGTTTGTGAATATATACATGTGGATATGTGCGTGTATCTGGTATTCTATCCTTTATTATGTCTGCCTTGTAAAGCACTTTGTATTACAGCTCATTTTGATAAGTGCTATATAAATAACCTTTATAATAATTATTATTATTATTATTATTATTATTATTATTATCATCAACCACACAAATATGTTTAACAGACTAAACCTTCATTGCACAACATGAGACTAATATCCTACAATCAAGCGTTAAATATTACAATTATACAGAAAGTTAGGATTTTGTACAACACGTGGTGTTTGTTGTCAAAACTAAGAGCCAATCAGCATTTTGATCAGGCGACAGTCGTTTCCCATCATGCCCTGGGTCTTGCAGTCGGTGGAGAGCAACTACGGCACCTGGCTCTAAAAGCTGCCTTGATCTCGTGAGGTTATTGTTGCCCACGTGTGCATGACGTCAGAGCAAGTCGGACACAAATCTAACCGGCATGCATTGGGCGGCGATCACCGGTGAAGGATTCTGCGCAGGCCTGGCTCATTATTGTGAATGTGGCATGCCTGTTAACCTGTTAGTTTTAGACCTATTGGGGGTTTTGCCCAGTGTGATGTCATGTTGTGTCGTCTTAAATGAAAACGTATTTAAATTTTTCCCCTCCCAGGTCACAATCTGCAGCAGATAATTATGAAGCAGTACTTCAACCCTCCTGATTTAGACTCTTTCTTCGGAACAATTGAACCACCAAAACTGGAAAACATCTTTTACAAGAGCAAGCCTCGCTATTTTAAACGCACCAGCTCCGCCGTGTGGCACTCGCCTCCAATCGGAAACAAGTAACATCTGTACAGTGATACAGATACACATTGCTGTATAAAGTTTAATCTTTGTTTTAAAGTCTGTTTCCAATAAAGTCACTTGTTTTTTTCTCTGTTTAAGGTTTTAGTCATCAACATTTTAGGACATATTCTTACTAGTTATGTAAATATATCATGGATCTAAGTGATACATAAATGAAAATGATGCTTCATGCTTGGACTTGAAAATGGGTGTTTATAACCTAGCTGGGATGTGAACATTTGAAAGTTTTTGCCAAGTGATCAGTAAAAACTTTCATTTGTATAATGTGTGTACCGACTGTAAATTACAGCAGAATTCTTATGTTTGGGATTTATTCAGGTGTATTAAAATGGTTGAAAGTAAAAAAAATCTTGTGTATGTTTCAGCTTTTGAATGGATTTAATAATACCTGACAAATAAATTATGTAGCTGAACATTTTTGCGGCTGTACACACTTATAGATTTCAGTTATTTTAGCTGATTGGATCTCTGCTTGGTCACTTGACTCCATGCTCTAATAAGACTGATAAAAGTGTAATGTTTACCATCCACCAGGTGCCAAAAGCTATTAAGAGTTAGTTAGTTAGCAGTCTGTACACACTCACACAGTCCTGAGAGGAGCTCTAATCAGTCCAAACAAGATCACCTGTGTGGATGTAGAATGGTTGTGCAGGGCCTTTGAATGAAACAAGTCATTACAACCAACTTGTGCTGATAAATGTCCTTTTTGATAATAAATGTCCACATCTGTCTGTCCCAGATGGACTTTTTCATGGCAGACATTTTGACTTGCTTGAGCTGTATCAACAAAACATGATACCGAGGCAGCATGCACTACAACAGATCTCTGGAACTGCTATGGCATGTCAAAGTGTCTGCTTTAAAATGATCTTACATCACCCAGCAGCCCATAACAAAATGGCTTAATATTTAATTTTACTTTATGATTGTTGAAAGCCATTAATTGGTAATTTCAGTATGGCGTGAAGTCCTTGAAGAGCTCAGAAAAATGGGAATTTGAACATCTTACAAATCCACTTCAAACTGCACGCTTCATCTGCTGAGGAAGACCTGCTGCTATGATTGAAAGCTCCAGAACAGCGACTAAATGGGACTTGTGGTAAGATTGTTTTGCCAAATGTATCTCAACATTTATGGTAAATTTGGTAAAAGTGGCCTTTTTAAGTCATTTTCCCCTGTCATTTAAATGCTCATTTTCAGGTTCATACTTGTATTTTGTGTTTCTACTAGAACATGTTTACATGCTGTAATCTTAAAAAAAACCTTTATTTTCCTCATTCTGTCTGCCTGAATATGCCTGTATTTACTGTCCTGTCTGAAACGCTCCGTTTTAGTGCATTTCAACGGAATTGCGTTGCTAGGCGACAGCTTGGGTCCATATTTACTTCCTGTCAGCTGATGTTATTTACATACACTGCAGCAGGAAATAAACTGGGACACATTTAGAATGTTTATGTTTAAAACCGTGTAATGATCTAAATATATATTGTATGTTTGTGACATCACAAATGGACAGAAATCCTGACGGCTTGTTTCAAAAATGCACAATTTCTGAGTACGGGCTGTGTGTATTTCTCTGTATATTGAGCATTTTGATAGTTTAACAGTATTTATATAGCACTTAAACCTGCTTTATAATATAAAAGACATGAAAATCTCACTTTTTACAATATGGGACCTTTAACATCCGGTTTAATCCCATGCATGCTCTGTCCCAAAAGCTCGGACAAAAATTGGGGAAAGGGCTTTTGCATATTCTGCACCCTCAGACTGAAATTTGCTCCAAAATGACCTAAAAATCAAAGAGCTGGTATAATTTAATATTTTTAAATCTCAAATTAAGGCTTTAGAAGCAGACTCTATGGCATGCCAATGTTTTTAAGCCCCCTTGTTGTACAGCTGACTCCCAGAAAAGTTCATTTTTGTCCCCCCATTTGTCATTAAATAGTTCTCTTTAAATGCAAATTTTAGTTCTTTTTGTGTTTGTGACTTGTATTTTATCTCTATTTGTGTCTGTGCCTGCAACTTTGTGTTCTTGCTGCTGACCGTTTTGGCCAGGTCTCCCTTGGAAAAGAGGTTCTTTATCTCAATGGGACTAACCTGGTTAAATAAAGGTTAAATACAAAAAGATAATGCAATATTTTAATGTTGCTGCAGATTCAAAGACGTCATCATTCTTATGTGATAGTTGCATACAATGTGTAAAATTATGTTTTCTGAAGTCCACTGTGCACATGCCTATGTAATAGCTTTAATGTCGTAACCAGCCCGCCCCTTTAAGCTGCTAGTATGATCATCATCAGAGGGAGCGACCTCCTCAAGTCATGACAGCAGTGCGTGTTTGCTGTGGCAGCCGGTAACGTGTTCACGTCAGCAAGTATGCTAACTTCTGTCGTTGGGAATTTAACCAGTTACTTTTGTGAAAACTCCGACATCGACAAACCAGGTAACGTTACGTTTACATAACCAGTCGATGCACAGAATCCTAGCTCACCTGTCGTGTTATAGCTAGTGATGAACTGATGGAGAGTCACTAGGTAACAGTGCCTAGCAACGGTAACGTAGGGTATCCAGGGCAACGTAACTTGTAGTTAGCTAGTTAGCTATCCAGGGTAATGCTAGGTCAGTCATGGCTACTTTCCTCTTGAAGTCAGTGTTAGCAAGCCTTGTCATCCTTCATCATTACATTTATTTTCATAGACGTCTTAATCTTTAATAATAATAATACTGCCAAGCTAGGTTATGTCATAAAAGGTGTATTAATAACTAGTTAGCTGTGTATCTGGGCAATCAGCTAATTTATTAGAGTACCAGTAGTTCCACTAAACTGTTCACAGTGAGGTGGATTACACAGATAAATTGTTGCATGTAAACTAAATAGTTAAATGTAAATAATTATATGAAACTCTATGCACTCTCCATTGAGTTGGGGTCAAGGTAGACATCTGAAGTCTTGGGCAAGTAAATCCAAAATGAACTGCAAGTAAAGACTAAAGCAAGATATTAACTAGGACAAATCAGTTTTTATTATTATTATTTGACCCGACCCTTCAAGTGGTGGATGACAGTTATTTGATAAGTCATTGGTCTGCATGTTTACTTAAAGGTGCAGTCTTTTGGAAATCACTCAGTTTAGCAGGAGATTTAGTGACAAGTTGATATATACAGTGAGAAGAATAATGTGTCAGGTGATGTCTGCAGGGAAGGTGGAGAGGTCTCATCTAAAGTGCATTTGTCTGGACGTTTTTATCGGACTTTATTAGTTGTAACCCACAGAAGACATTCCACAAATGTGTACCATGATTTCCAAATATTTCACTATCCACAAACATGTATTTTTGTATTCATGTTGTGTAAAGTCACATCCACAAAAATAAAGGGCGATTTGCAAATACGCATAAATAAAGTCCATCCGCATATTAATAAAGTCCAATAAAAACTTCCATACTGCGGCACCAATCGGACAAAAACTCCGTAAACAAACAGGAGGAAAGTTACAAATGTCATGTGGCCCATAAATCCACAGGAAGCGATCTGCAAATGCGCAAATGTCATTCCACGTGTAGAAATAGATGCACAAATGCATACACATCACTTTACATGTAAACCTTAAAATACGTATTTACAGAGTAAGTTATGCGTATTTGCAAATCGCCCCTTTATTTTTGTGGATGTGACTTTACACAACACAAATACAAAAAATACATGTTTGTGGATGGTGAAATATTTGCAGATCATGGTACACATTTGTGGAATGTCTTCCGTGGGTTACAACTAATGAAGTCCAATAAAAACTTCCATACATTTGCCTTTGTCTGGATGTTTGTGGCCAGGCATTGGTTCATGATGCAACACAAACTGCATCCGCTGAGTTCAAGTATCTCCCTGTAGGTGTATTATTAGCAGTCGTCTGTAATGATATACTCCCTTACATTTAACCTGCACAACACAGTGTCATGGAAATGTGTCCACTCATTTATTCAATGTTGTAATTTATACAGAAATGAGTTCGCAAATCCGACAGAACTTCCACCAGGACTGTGAGGCTGCCATTAACAGGCAGATAAACCTGGAGCTCTACGCCTCTTATGTTTACCTCTCTATGGTAAGAAATGCTTTTAAAGCCAGCAATGCAATGTGCATTTTTTCTGCCTTAATGCTCACAGCTCAGTGCTGTTTGTGTGCTATTATGCAAGACATAAAAAATGTTTCTTTATTTTTGTTTTCAGGCATACTATTTTGATAGGGATGACAAATCCCTACCAAATTTTGTAAAGTTCTTCCACACACAGTCCAAAGAGGAGCGTGAGCATGCAGAGAAGCTGATGAGTTTGCAGAACAAGCGGGGAGGCAGGATTTTTCTTCAGGACATCAGGGTATGTACTGATACTTCTTCTACTCAACTTACAGTATGTAAACGGTGTCCTTTTTTTGGATAATGGGACCAATATCGGTTTTCTATGTAGATTCACAGAGTACCGGAAAGTGGGGTGCTGAAAGTACCAACTGATGATGCAATTATTAATTCATCTGTTGGTTATTTTTGTAAAATCAATATGACCCCAGTGTTGAATTATTTATGTCCATCTTAGAAACCTGATAGGGATGAGTGGGGGAGCGGCCTGGAGGCTTTGGAGTGCTGCTTGCAGCTGGAGAAAAGTGTAAACCAATCCCTGCTGGACCTGCAGAAAATGGCGACTGAACACAATGATCCTCATGTAAGCAGCAGACTAATGTACACCGCATACTGCCAGCGCTAGAATGCCTGACTTCAGTGGCATTCAACTTAAAATTAATTTTGCACAGCAATGCTATGTACATTCAGCTTTAGAGAACTTGCATCATTTGAACATTTGGAGGATCTGACAGTCTAACAAGATAAACCATTCTGTCCTTTTTTCCCCACAGTTGTGTGACTTCATAGAAACACATTTTCTGGATGAACAGGTCAAATCTATCAAACAGCTCGCTGACTGGATATCCAACTTGCGTCTCATGGGAGCCCCTCAGAATGGCATGGCTGAGTACCTCTTTGACAAACACACCATGGCTGACGAGGGCAGTTAAACTGCGCTGGGACGCTCATGATCATCCTGCTCAATGCTGCATGCCACCCTGTCCCTTTATTTATGTTTGTTAGCTGTCAATCAACTGCAAAATTTGCAAAAGGCATAGATGGCTCTCTAAACTGGACTACTGCAGACCTCACTTCATGTTACATACCAGATTAGAACGGATGGTTTTATAGAAATAAGGACCGAGATAACCTTTAATTAATGCCAGTTATGTTCATACTTCCTGATATTTTCCTGATTGTAAACACCAAAAACACTGAAACAAAGTTTGGTTGAACTTTGAAATGCATCTTTTGAGCAATAAGTACTGTATACGGAGGCTGGACTGTGCCAATGTAATATTTCAATTATTTTATAATTTATTTATTTTTTTAAATTCAGTTTGTAATATCTATATATATTATATATTTTTTTCCTTTTGCTATGAGTCTTAAGCTATGTTCACACTACGAGCAACAAAATGGCCAAGCATGGCCAGCTACATTTTTAGGGGGACAGGTTGATTCTCTCAGCAGTTGCTTTAATTAATGTGATTTATTCATATTTGTAGTTGTGAATTTAAGTCGAAGTGTACACACAGTTTCCCTGTCTAATAAAAAAACAGTGAAAAATACTCTCAAGTTACATTTTTTTTTATTGAAAAAACAAAGGAAACGACATGATACTGAATATTTATTAAAGAGTACACTGAAACAATGCTAAAAAGACTACTTTCTTTAAGAATATACACATTTTGGCTTCTTGTGGTTGAGTTTCAGAAGAAACTGGAAAGTTATTTTTCCTTCACATGTTGACGGTTTAATCTCTTAAGGTGCTTTTTGCGTCACAAGTAGGTTAATTGTTCTATAAGAGCATAACAGGAAGTAGAGATTAACTCGGTGTTTGTGACAAATACTTCTCAGTTGTGTGCCGGGCTCAGATGACTGTTATGCAGTACAGCTGTAACGTAGATCAGTGCCTGTTTGTGTGAAATATTTTGAATGCCACATCTGATACTAAAACAGTCCGTCACACCTTGTTTTCACAGTCCTGCTCCCTCCCTGCTGCCGCCTTGTTCACACCACCGGCCACCAAAACGCCCAGCAGGTCCCCTTCAGCCAATGAGATCCCTGAATCATTGGGTGAGTGTTGCTGAATGGTTTCCTCCTGCGATGACGCTGACGTGGAAACTGTGTTCATGTTGTTGCTCGGCCCGCCGTTGGTGCCCCCGTTGCTTGCCCTCATGTTGGTGCCGAAGTTCCCATGGTTGCTAAAATTAGTGTGACTTGTACCGTTGCAGAGACTTCCCGTTGTGCCAGCGCTGTTGGTGCTTGTTGCATTAATGCTGCTAGAGCTGCTGTTTGGATTAATGGGATTTGCTGCCGCTGTGCGAGAGGGAGGAGTGAACGAGAACACCCTTTCTCCTCCGCTTCCTGCTGCTCGAGCACTTGGGGGTCCGGGCTGGCTGTCAGCTGAGGGGAGGGTGTCCAGAGTGAGGTGGGGAGGTAGAGGGCGGCGAGACAGCAGGCCGTGTCCAGGTCTGAGTTTAGATATCGGGCAGAGTTCAGGTGGAGGGTCGGGGAAGGAGAAGGTTGGAGTGCTCGGCACCTTGCCGTCCTCACTCAGCCAGGGGAAAGCGGAGGACGGCGGCGGGGGGACGTGGTTGGGGGTGTCGGGAGGCAGCTGCTGTGAGCCAACCATTGGATGAGCGAGGGAGCTGCAGCTGCGGTCCCACTCGTTCTGCGTCCGCCGGGCAGGGCGAGGGCGAGGCACCGCAGGGGGCACGCAGTGGATGGGTGTTTGTGGGCAGCTGTAGAAACCCGGTCTCTCATACAGGGGCATGTTGGAGAAGGCATAGTCTGGATCTCGCTCGTGGTTCAAAGGCTGGCGACCTTGATTCGGAGTCGATGGCGCCTCTGGGTGCAGGTAAAGAGGGAAGCGGCTTAGTGGAGCTCCAGGGCGGCGGCGCAGCAGAGAGACCCGGGAGGCGCGAGGAAAGTTGGGGGACTGGACACCGAGGAGACGACCCAGTCCTCCGAGCAGCGGGGTGGAGTAGTTGGCTTCCTCATTTTCTTTGATTTGCCCCAGATTGGACTGAAACTCCATCTCCTCCTTAGGAACACTAGATTAAATATGTGGTTATATGATGGTTAGGAGAGTATTTCTCAGTATTTAAGAATTGACTGCCAGAAAATAAAACCATTACTGAACCTGATGTCCAGGGCTGAGCCCATGAAGGAGGGTTTGCGGTGTTCAGCACTGGCAGCAGTGTAGGGAGGCTGAGGTTCAGACTCATTCCAGTACATATCCCTCTCAACCAGCGGCAGGCTGTCGTACATCTCATCCACAGACAACAAGGACACCTGGGAGGCAACAGAAACCACAGCAAGTAGAACAAGACGGCTTCTGTCTGCGGCTGATGGAAAAAATAGCAAACAGTTTGAATCCGAACCTGTAAATTGCGATCAACGAGCCAGTTGGTTTCAAAGTCATCATCATCTTCACCAAAAGGATTGATGAGTTGCTCTGCCACCTGAGACCACGAGCAGGAAAGACCACAATACAGCTCAGAGGGACAAATGAATAACGTTTCTTGTGCGGCGTCAGTGTGGCTTGATTCTCACCTTCAGCCAACCAACGTAGAAGAAAAACTGCAGCAGGGTGAAAACAGGCAGGTAGAAGTCCAGATCGTGACCAGGGTAACCCTGAGCTGGATCCAAGAACTGACGACCAATCAGACAAGCCAGGAAGAAGCTGTAGACCGCCACTGTCGCCACCTAGTTAGAAGACATGAATCATGTGTGTTTCACAACTACCGCTGAGAAGAAAAGTGTCCTGTCAATTGTCTCTGAATGAAAACTATCAATCTATTTGTTCTACCACCAAGGCATCTACTATATTTCAGTCACAGCACAGGATATCAACAAAACCTGAGTATAGACGAGAGGCAGGCTGATCCAGTCGTAACCGTACAGCTTCATACACTTTGCCCGTAAACTGTTCAACTCCTGTACAGAGGGAAAAAAAAGGCGTTTTTTTCAAATGTTTCAGAGCTAAAATTGCCACAAAGCGAAGATGTTCAGGCTCTTTTGGCCTGCAGACAGATGCACATGAAGACCTACAGCGAGAATGGCTGTGAGCGCCACGTCGTTGTTGATGCGACCCTCGGTCCGAGCCCTCAGAGCCAGGCTGACGAACCACATGCAGGGAACCCAGAACTTGTTGTGAGGAGAGCGCAAGTCCTCCAGGTGCCTCAGCTCCTCTGACGTCATCAAACCTGAGGGGCACAAACACAGCGTGGAAATGAAGGAGTGACTTAGTTCAACCACATCAGATAGAAACTGAACCAGTGACATGCTGGACCTCTTCACACAGTTTCTTCAGGACTTTTAAATAGTGCAATCAGATTCAGCACATTTGGATTTGGTTGTGCTGTATGTGCTGAGACTGGCAGGACCAACAACGGTGGTGGTTTCTTACCTGCCTGCACCACATGCGCCATGGTGGGAAACCTCTTATAGACGGCTGTGCTGACAGAGCGGTAGATGAGCACACCAGAGAGGTTGGCGTATCGCATCAGAGTCCGTCGGGTCAGCCTGGAGGCCTCGTCCGCTCCACGAACATGACCGCCCACTAATGCTGCCAAGCGGTCCGGCCAGGGGACGTTCTCAAACTGGCCCCACCAACGGGACACGACCAGGGTGACATAGAAACCTGAACAAGTAAAGAATTGCATGCCAACCTCCTGTGATTGTTTTCAGGAACAGGGTCTTAGATTGAGATATAGATTAATGCACATGAAACAATCAGCCTCAACTCACCCAGCACAAACGACACAGGGATGAGCTCTGCATAGCGGTCACAGTATATTGCCAGCTTCTCAAACAGCCTCCTCTGGTCATCATTTAACACAAACCTGATGAAGGAAACATCTATTGAGTCCATTACAACTAAAAGACAGGGAGGTGAGCCCTGTGACAAAATATTTACGCTTCTTGTTGTAAAATAAGATATTTTTCATGTTGTTATGACATATCTTGTTATTATAAAATACCAAATTAATCAGTTTTTACATGAAACTTGTCTTGTATAACATCTAATTTTGTCTTGTTGTATTACAAACTACAGTGTATATGTTATAAACAAGAAACAGTTATTGCTAAAATAACATACCGACTACCTCTAGTGGTGAGGTTGCAGAATGCAACCAACTGAGTACCCCTCCGCTCACGCTTCCCTTTCCAAGACTGCAGTAACATGAGCCACCGAGTGCAAAACCGTGGTAACGCCGTTCCCCTCGCTCAGAGGCCATCCTCACCATAATAACACTACTTTAGGAGCAACGGAAGTCAGACGGCGGCTGGCGGTACCACAATTTTGCACTCTGCAGCTCAAGTTACTGCATTTTCACAAGCGTGTGGGAGAACTACGGTGGCCTTCAGGTAACGTAAAAACATGAAAGTCTCTCTCTAGAGCAAGTGTTTGGTTTGTCTGTTCTGGGCTACTGTAGAAAAATGACGGAGCAACATGGCGGACTCCGTGAAGAGGACCCGCTCCCTATGTAGATATGAAGAGCTCATTCTAAGCTAACGAAAACACAACGATTCTTAGTTTCAGGTGATTATACACTAATGAAAACATAGTTATGAATATTATATTCCATTTATGCCAAATGTTACACACTGTTTCTTTAAGTGACATGTTTAGGTAAAAAAATAAATATCATAAGATATATCTTTATCAGATTTTTAAAACTCTGTGTCGGCCTGAGGAATCCAGTGTAGGTCAAACAGTCAGTCTATCCACAGCCTGCTGGAGGTCATAAAGTATTACTAATGGAGTTGTAAAATGAGAGTACCTATAAACAATACTGAAGAAGTAGTAGAGAAGAGTGAAGATGATGAGCTCTCTGTAGAGCAGTTTATAGATGCTGCCCTTCCATCGCAGGAGCAGGTGAAAGAAGGTCCCTAGACCTGCATCAGCAACCCTCCGAGAGTACGTTACTGTCATTGCTGCTGCTGCTGCTGCTTGCTGGCCAACTTGCTGGCTGACTGTGTCGTGACATGAAGGACACCAGTGTGGTGGCGTTCTCTGTGCTTCGCCTCAGCTCAATGTCAGCGATCAACCTGGATCTCATAAGGCCAATTTGGTCTCAAATCTAAAATGATAAAGTAAAACAGCAGCATTAGTTATTTCACTTATTTTCTCTACAATCCAGATGTTTGGATTCACTAAAAAACAGATTTTCCATTTTCTACACGCTTAAAAAAACATTTAAAATAGTATTTTTCCTCATTTTATGGATCTAAAATACACCACTACATCTGAAGAGATGTAGTAGGCAAATACAAATATATGTGGTGGTCTCAAACACAGGGCTGTGAAGTTGTTACTCACCACACGATATGAAAACGTCTGGCCATCGTACTCGGGATGTGTGGCGGCGGCGTCCGTTGGAATGATGTTGGAGAAAGGGAAGCAGGAAAGAATAAGAGAGCAGGGGACTCCTACACCTCCGGTCACTTGATGTTTTAATCTGTTCCAGCAACAAAGCTGCATTGTGAGGCCAGGTCCTGTTAATCTGAACAAATCTGAGGGCAGCAGAGCACCCACACCGCCACAAATAGGCTGGTTACAGGCACGAGCACTGAGTAGTTGTGTTTTTGGAAATATGACCCTATGAAAGCACTTTACTCAAAGTTTAACACAGTTATTTCTCTGCCTTTTGATGAACACACCAGTTTAAATCTCATTTCTTGATTTCAGTGAAAACCTTAGAGGGATAATTGATTATTTTCTGTTTGAAGCATCATCCAGTATTTCCTCTCTGTAATAACTCTTGATCAGGTGAGACTGTGTGTCCTCCTCCCTCTGCTGGAAGAAATGTGTACAGCTGTGCTCTAACTGGCCAGAAGGTGTTAGTGATTAACCCTTCCTGTCTAACCAGGAGACCGAAAAGCGGGGCGAAGTGCGGACAGAGTTCAATCTTGAGATTATCAAAGCACAATTTCAGCAGTTTTGACAATTTTTTTTGATGCAGCTGGGGATCAGTTTTGAACACTTTGGTGAGTATATTTCTGTGTATTTTTCTGTCCTTAAATCACCCTGGATTAAGTCTCTCGCACTCCACATGTGTGTGATACTTGCATGTTTCTTAACTAAGGTTGAAGTTATGTTTGCACTGGATATCTTACAAAGAAACAAATTCCTTTAGCATGACAACCTGCAAATAAAAGAGCCCCTCTGGCTCAGCAGTATTCAAAGAAAGAAGACAAAGTGACACTAGAGGTCATGACTCGTCTTTTAAATTGCAGTATGTAACTCTTTTCTTTTCTGAATGTAACTTCAGTGGAGACCTTTAGAAGTTGCTGAGTCTCTGCACTGCCTGAGAGAGACATGGATGCTTTCGAGGGAATTCACTGCGTCCAGATTTCCTCTTCTCCACCGTCTTCAGCGACATCCAGCCCAGGATACGAAGTCATCAAAGCAGGGAGATCTGGAATAGCAGTATATTCCTCTACAGTGTTTTTCGGCCCACCTGATGTCCTGGGACAGCCAGCTGCCAGACACAAGTGTAGCAGGAAAACTGAGGAGGAAGGCTGTGTTGTTGGACGGTGAGTGTCAAAGAAGTTTGATCTGTGCGGGCTAAACATGATTGGTTAAAAAGGTCATTTGGAGGTGCTTCCCAACGTGTAGTGTTAGATCATTTCACAGCTAATTAACTCCCTAAAGGTTACAACAATGGCTGTATAAAGGATTCAAATGCTTCATTCTCTACCATATTGGTACCAACTTCACCTACAGAAGAGACCAATATCAGTTAATTTTGCACAATTATCCAACAACAAAATTCTTCTTACATGTGGTTCAATTAGACATAATGTAATGTGAACTCAACTTCTACCAATCGTGAAGATTGAGCCCTTTAGGACTGTTGATGCGTGCAGCTATAACATTAAAGGGACAGTTCAGGTGTTTTGAAGTGGGGTTGTATGATGTACTTATCGATAGTCAGTGTATTACCTACAGTAGAAGACGGTCGGCATGCCCCCAGTTTGGAGAAAGACAGGAATACCGACACGGGAGCAAAGCAATGTACTGCTGAGGATGGGGCCGGTACCAAAACATATTTTAGCCACCTAAAAGAAAGGCTTACCTAAAAAAATCTATATTAATTTAAGTTATATTTAGAATATTATTGGTTTCCCTTGCAGTGAGACAGCTATACAGTTTATGTTTCCGACAGGGAACTGAAGCCGTTATTTATGCTCTCACCAAAGCCACCAGACTCCATTGAAAAAAACAGTAATTTTACCTCACAGAACACGGGAGTTGCTGGTCTACTGTTGCCTTGTTCGTTTAGTTTGTATGTGCTATTGTGTGAGTTTGGTTAGTTCAAATTCACCAAAGTCCCACAATAGCACAAACAAACTAACTGATCGAGGCAGCAGTAGACCAGCAACCCCTGTGTTCTGCAAGGTTAAAATTACATTTTTTTTCAATGGAGTCTGGTGGCTTTGATATAACAGCTTCAGTTCCCCATCTGAAAGGGCTGTCTGACAGCAAGGTAAAGGGGTGAAAATATTCTAAATATAGCATACACTTAGACTGATATTGATTCTTTTAGGTGAGCCTTTCTTTAAGGAGGCTATACATTTTCCTGCCCGCCCTGTCCAAAGCAGTACATTGATTTGCCTCTGTGCGGTAACTCCTGTCTGCGTCTCCAAACTGGGGATGTGCCGACAAATCAAATGACTACATATGTAAACTAGCAAACATAAGTCTATATTTAGAAACTAGTTTAACTCCAACAATGCATTATGTTATAGGCTTGTGTTGCATGTTAAGTCTTATTCTGCATTACAGCTATCAGACAAATGTAGTGAAGAGCATCCATGCAGCATATTCAGACAGAGGCATGTTTTCAGTCTGTGGGCCTACTGTGGGGTCAGTTTAGGACTTGTTTTGATTTTATTTTTTGCCTTTATTAGATGGTAAAGTGGAGAGCTGACCGGAAATGAGGGAAGAGAAAGAGATGAAGGATGTTATGCAATAAAAGTCCCTGGCTGAAAGCAAAGAACTCAAATCAGGGACGTTGCGATTACACAGTCAATCTTAAACCCTCCCAGTCAGCAGGCTGGGAGTTTGCATTTAAACCCTTGGTGTGATTAGTAGAGCCTGAGTGCTACCAGATTTTTGAGGCCGATATTTATATTCAAGAGTAAAAGAAAATCTGATCATGATATGTCTGTTTATGTTTTGTGAAAAGAAGTTCCCATTGAATTTTTCTTTATTCAAGGAATTTCTGTCCAAGGTATGTAGCATGCAGAACATTTTACAATTGTAAAATAATTCTAACCGTCAGTGCTCTTTGGTGGACAAACTATGTAATGGAGACACGGTTTCTAAAGACACTCAGACATTTGTTTGTCAACATAGAGGTTGATACTAGTAAGTTTTGATTATTTTGCATGATTGCACCACAATTTTAAATTTGAATATGTATTATAGTGGAATTAGTTTGCAAAGGTAAAACAAATGCAAACAATATGAAGTATTTATTTGCAAGGCTGGACCACCTATTGTGCAAAGCTGGAAACTAATCTTAGGCTTTAGCGTGTGTAATTTGGCTTGTGCTTCAATTGAAACTTTTATCAACTGAAATGATAAGGGCCTGAAGGTTAGTCCTGCTTTATTACTCAATCTCGACCCATCTTGAAGTGTGTCCCTCTTTAATTTGTTTTTATTATTTTAGTATTGTGCTACTGTTTATAGGTTGCCTACTACTAGATTAAAGTGTTTAAATCAAATTACCACAAACAGAGCAAATCTGGGGCCAGGTATTCCAGCATAGTTTAGTAAAGAAAACTGGTCCAGCACCTCACCTTTGCCCTCGGACCTCCACTCCACTTTTGAAATGATTTTATGTTTACTGAACAATGTTTGGGGCTTGAACCCCCAAGTTTTCCTTAAAGGTTAAAGGTGCTATTGATAATATTGATAATATTCAGCCACTAGATAGCACACTCTCCCTCCCCCGTTCCATTGCATTCAGCTCACAACAAGTGGTTGCCAGTTCGTTGCACAACATGCATATTTTACGGTCGAGTGGAGTGAGAGGTAACTGAGGGAAACTGTCACTAATGATAACGTAGCATTTATCGTAAAAACTCAGCCATTCATCCATTTTTTTTTTCGTCACTTGACCGTCGTCAGTAAGGGAAGCTGGTTAAGTCGGCATCGATGTAGACTCGCTGTTGGTTGGTTGGTTGGTTGGGATGGCACTTAATATGACGGACCCTCCACGCAAACGGAGTGCAAGTGGGTAGAGAGAGGGTGTAGGGGCCGGATTGGAATTGGGCCTAATGGTGCCTTCAAATGAAACTCATGAGCTCGTGTTTACAACACGGGAAGTCGTGTACACAATGTGCTTGGCGTTCAAGTGGTTAAGTCGTGAAGAAGACCGCTGCTAAGCAACGGCAATATTAACGTTACTGTCGGCGTCTAGAAGCCACAGAGGCTAACAATTTAGCAAGCTAGCAAGTGGGTAACATAATGCAGGAAATGCAAAGGCATAATGACAGGAAATGAGGAAATGAGAAAAAATGAGGAAAAAGATGAGGTCGTTGGGAATATCAACATTTTCCTCAGACATATTATAAAATTACGAAGAAAAACAATATACAACTGAAATTACAATATATTAACTTATTATTATCCAAAAAATTAACTTCCATGGCCTCCGCCATTTCTGACAACGTCAACAAACACGTCACAAGTTGTGAATTCGGAGCTTCCAGAAACTTTCCACTTAGGAGGTTGTGAATACGACATGAGGGGGCGTTCATATGGACTCTTCTTGTAAACACGGTAAACACGACCCCATTTGAAGGCAACAATAATCGCTGACAACACAGAGATACCACTTGATCCCAATGTCGTTATTCTATTGACTCACAAGCCTTGTTAGAAGTGGGAACTAAACATGTCTTCCACAGAGATAAACAAAACATTCATTTTGGATACGTCAATTTTTATATATATATATTTTTTATATATATATATATATTTATAGTATGTACTGTATATATATATATACATACTATATATATAGTATGTATATATATAGTATGTATATACTATATATATAAAGAATATATATAGTAGATTGTGAGGTTGGGAGGTTGTAGGAGGTTGGGAGGTTGTAGGAGGTTGTAGGAGGTTGGGAGGTTGTAGGAGGTTGGGAGGTTGTACGAGCTTGGGAGGTTGTAGGAGGTTGTAGGAGGTTGGGAGGTTCTAGGAGGTTGGGAGGTTGTAGGAGATTGGGAGGTTGTAGGAGGTTGAAGGAGGTTGGGAGGTTGTAGGAGGTTGTCGGAGGTTGTCGGAGGTTAGGAGGTT
Source organism: Hozukius guyotensis (assembly GCA_916700995.1). Classification (NCBI taxonomy): domain Eukaryota; kingdom Metazoa; phylum Chordata; class Actinopteri; order Perciformes; family Sebastidae; genus Hozukius; species Hozukius guyotensis. The sequence continues at coordinate 128,166 of CAKALU010033046.1, forward strand.
GTAGGAGGTTGTAGGAGGTTGGGAGGTTGTAGGAGGTTGGGAGGTTGTTGTAGGTTGTAGGAGGTTGGGAGGTTGTAGGAGGTTGTAGTAGGTTGGGAGGTTTTAGGTTGTAGGAGGTTGGGAGGTTGTAGGAGGTTGGGAGGTTGTAGGTTGTAGGAGGTTGTAGGTTGTAGGTTGTAGGAGGTTAGGAGGTTTTAGGTTGTAGGAGGAAGTTGTAGGAGGTTGTAGGAGGAGGTTGGGAGGTTGTAGGAGGTTGTAGGAGGTTGGAGGTTTGAGGAGGAGGTTGGAGGAGGTTAGGAGGTTGGAGGTTGTAGGAGAAGGTTGGGAGGTTGTAGGAGGTTGGAGGAGGAGGTTAGGAGGTTGTAGGTTGTAGGAGGAGGTTGGGAGGTTGTAGGAGGAGGTTGGAGGAGGTTAGGAGGTTGGAGGTTGTAGGAGGAGGTTGTGAGGTTGGAGGAGGTTGTAGGAGGAGGTTGTGAGGTTGTAGGAGGTTGTAGGTTGTAGGTTATAGGAGGTTGTAGGTTGTAGGTTGGAGGAGGTTAGGAGGTTGTAGGTTGTAGGAGAAGGTTGGGAGGTTGTAGGTTGTAGGTGGAGGTTGGAGGAGGTTAGTAGGTTGGAGGTTGGAAGGTTGGGAGGTTGTATGAGGTTGTAGGAGGAGGTTGGAGGTTGGAGGAGGTTAGGAGGTTGAAGGTTGTAGGAGAAGGTTGGGAAGTTGTAGGAGGTTGGAGGTTGGAGGTTGTAGGAGGAGGTTGGAGGAGGTTAGGAGGTTGGAGGTTGTAGGAGGAGGTTGGGAGGTTGGAGGAGGTTAGGAGGTTGGAGGTTGTAGGAGGAGGTTGGGAGATTGTAGGAGGTTGGGAGGTTGTAGGAGGTTGGTCGGTCAGGGCGTTAGGAGGTTGGGAGGTTGTAGGAGGTTGGGAGGTTGTAGGAGGTTGGGAGGTTGGGAGGTCAGGGCGTTAGGAGGTTGGGAGGTTGTAGATTGTAGGAGGAGGTTAGGAGTGTTGGGGAGTGGATGCGCTGTCATGTGACCAGTGAGAGAAAGAGGACACTACTGGTTTTTCTTGCCTGGTAATAACAAGGACACGATGATGAGAAGAGAAACAGTGACGGACACGGCTGTAAAAGTGTTAACAAAGTCGGCGTTACATTTTTAAATCGTTTTATTTAGTTGTTGTTGTTCATCAGTTCAGATCGCTGCTAACGGCTGCTGTTTGTCGGTTGACTACGTCAGCGTCCGCATTCCATCGCTGATTTAAACCGGCTGAGATTTTAACTGACACCAGCTAGCGTTAGCATTAGCTCAACTAATACAGTAGTTATTGATATAACAACAACAACAAAAACAACAACAAGAACAGCTGGAGGACACTGGAGGGGAGAAGCTGACAGACACACACACAGACAGGGAGGGAGGTTTATATATCTGCTGTCCTGGACACTGACCGGGTAAGTAAGGGCGGACACTGAGGGGAAACAATCCCGAGCTACTAATAAAGTTATATCTGTTAGCTAACGACTAGCTAACAGCTCTAGTTAATGTTTGTGGTACTGTATGCAGCTCTCAGCATGAACTCTGTGGATAAAACACTAGTTGTTAATTCAGCAGAAGAGGGTCTAAGTTAAACTCCTCAGAGGTCTGTAAATCAGAGAGATTTCACTCATTAGAGCTGATGAAAGAAGATATCTTGATGTTATCTAAGCTCTCTAAGCTGATGATGAGCAACTTTTGTGTGAAGTGGGACACATGTAAAACAAATATATTTTATATTATATTGAAATGTAAAGTGTACAGAACAGCCTAATGTTTTAAACATTTTTAAATTGTGTATTTAACAGATTTTGCATCCTAAACTTTGTAGTATAATATATATATAAAAATATATATTTATGACATTATATATATATATCTTTATGACATTATATATATATATATATATATAAATATATATTTATGACACTATATATATATGACAT